>JASANA010002187.1:0-21348 GCA_030248095.1 Ptycholaimellus sp. GST1_10
AAGAGTCGACAAATTCGGCATTCACTTTCCAGCAAGCTGATAGTGAAATTGGAATTCATCGCTTTCCTTTTCAACGCGTCTTGCCGAAAGGCTGAGCGATTGAGAAGGAGGGAAGAGTGAAGAAGGGTGCAGGGTGAAGGTGGACTACTGGATGGCGTAGTCGACGCTGGCGGCGACGTAGCTGGGCTTGGAGTAGAGGTGCTAGCAGTTGCAGGTGGAAGGGAGGCAGCAGATCGTCTTGTGGCCATGGGTGTTTCCACTCATGAACCACTCTCTGCTACCATAAAAAGGGGGTGTGCTGCACAGGAGCACACTGAGTCCCTTTTGATAGCCTTTGCGATGGGAGCAGAGTTGGGCGGAAGCTATTATCGGATATAGATAGTTACAACCGGAAGAGGCCGGAAGTTAGTAGGAAGCAGTGGAGGAAAGGTAACACCATCACCTACATTCTATCAACACTGAGGAGGTCCGGCCTTGGCAGGCCAGACCCCTCAGCCACTTTACAACGGAACCATGATCTGGTACTGAAGGACTCCCAAGTCCGCACACTACCATGCTACACCTTCCCTACCAAATCTTGTCGGAGCAACTGGCAGATCTGCAGCATTCATATGCCAAACCAGACCCGGATTCGAATAGCGCCTCTCCAAAAGCTACTGCAACGATTTTGAAGAGCACAAATTCTGAATTGGCCATTCAGAATGAAGAAAATTCGAAGGCCATTAGAATGCAGCCAAGCCCATGTGGAATAGCTGATGAGCCTATCTGTCAACGGTGCTCGAAGCAGCTGCACTTAGCCACTAGAAATCAGTTATTCTCGAGAATTTTTAAATACTTTCGTTCAGCCTTAGTTTTTAGCAGGTCGCAACGGATGGAACAGCTGCGCAATCACATCTTAGCCTGTTTCCAAGTCCAGCCTTTCCAGTGTGGAGCTTGCGGGCTGCGATCAACACAAAGAGGCAAAATTCAACAGCACCAGAAGAAGACACCTGAGTGCCGGTTGCTTCTTTTCCTATTTTAAATCTTGAATTTTTTCAACACATTTTTAGCGAAGCTGGCATTTGCATCGTGAGGCAGGCTGAAACAGAAGAGATTGTTCGCAATGGATTCACAGAGTGCTTCAACTTGCCTGAATATACTTGGAATGGCTTTTGAAATTCATCCGAATTTATGAGAAATGAGTTTATGTTCAGGTTAAACTGCGAATGGAGTTGTCCTATTGAATTGAAGCTAATGAGTCGTTGCACCAGCCCATATGCGATCTGTGAGCAATGGGGAAGAGTCCCCTCTATTTGCCTCATGGCAACAATTTGACCCAAGCGATGAAAGTTCATAGTTTTCATTTCAGTTCCTAGTTTCATTTTCCTAGTGAACAGGTTTGGACAGAAGTACCTTCCTAGATACACATTTTGGAGAAAGCAGAGGTCAGCATCTTTTCGGCGCTTAGTCAGAGGTTCTAGATTGAGCCTGAGCAGTCGTGTTTCATAGTCTGCACCAGCTTTGGCTTGAGTTTTCAATCAGAAGCCCATAGACAATCGAATAGAGATGTAATCGAGTAGAGGTGTTTCTCATCAGGGACATATCGCTTTGGAAAGGAACTTTAGATGACTTAGAAATATGCTTTAAACATCATATTGCTTTTGTCGTCTCTGTCGAAAATGGCAGAATTAGCAAAAGCCTCCCTTGGTCAGCACCTTCCACGCTTTGCAAGCCTAGAAAGATGTACAGATGATTTCTAGATTGCAACAATGACGTACTAGGAAACAAGATTAGTTCGCTCTCTTCGCACAATGACACAAGCATTGACCAAAACATCAGCAGGAGGAGTAAGAGTAAGAGGAGCCCCGACAAGGAGTAAGAGCCTTTGTGTAGGAGGAGCGTCTGCAAACCCTGGAGCGGGTGGTGTTGCTCATGGGCGATGCAGGCTCTCATCTGCTGCTGAGCGGCCCGAGCCTGCCAGGGGACGGAAGCCTGGCCTTCTGCTTCCGAGCGGATGAAAGCCGACCAAAGCTCCCGCGTCACCACCTACCAGAAGTAGGCCACAGATCATCAGTTAAGGGTTAAGGCTATCTTCTGCCAACCTAGACCAGATTTGCTATCCGTTTTGTCCGCAGCAGTTTGAGGACTGCGGAAATTAGAAGCTGTCTTCTAGTGATTTAAGAAACTGCGAAAAGAATAACATTAAAGAGGTATTGAATAGATTGTACTATGGGATTGAAAAATTGAAGAGTATATGGTGACGCATATAACGGTGTAACATTACTGCTCCCAGCTGACCCAGTAATCTAGTTGTTGTGTCAGCAGCAATCAAATAATAATACGTTCAATAACAGGACTTCATCCATACCCCTCAAAAAGGTAATTGAAATCAATTGATAATCTCAGATTTATTGCTGCCTGCCTCTTCGAAGGCTCGCTGGTGGTGATCCTGGGCATGGACTCTACGAAAGGCGCTCGCGGGGAAACCATCCTCAGCCTCCGATGCAATCAATCTACGCCCACGGCCAACTACACTCTGTCTTCCTCTGCCGCGGTCAGGCAGAGCAGGCCCCTCTTTTCTCTCTGCTCAGGGACCGGACTCTCAATCCAAGCCCACTTGGCCTTGTGCAGATCGTTCTATGAACAGAATTATAGCCAGTTGTTGGAGTTCTAAGAATCGCAGACGATGCCGTCAGGATATTTTGAACTCATGTGCCACGGCTTTACTCATTTCCTAGCACAGTCAGCAGTCATTTTGGACTGGACCATATCTGTCCCATTAAACATTCCAAACTACAAACACTGTCTATCAATTGAGTCAGTGAGAAGGGTGAGCAACGATCTCCTGTGTGCAGATGCTTTATTTACCTGTTCACTTCAAATATTACTCATGTTTAAGAAGCAATGTACGAGAGGAGCAAGGGTGGTTGCATCCGATTTTTTAGAACTCGTTTTTTCGATCGGTTTTTGAAAATACATAACATTTTAAGATATTTCACCAACTGGAACCTGATATTGATCTGCATATGGCTCGCAATGAGCTTGAACAATTTTGCTGGTCAGCCTTGTATGCAACACAATGATGTGTCAGGTTTGAGCACAATTTATGAATCTGAGCTCAAGCAAACTATGGACTTATGGGTATCAAATTGAAGCTAAAAGCCTTCCAAAAACGATGGTGATCCTTGATTTGAGAAATCGGTTAATCAAAATCTGAAAATTTGAAAAAAGATGCGGAAAACCTAAACTTTGTCCAATTTTGGGCAATCAAAAAAAACTTTTTACTCAAAATTTTCGTTCAAAGTGTACATAAACGGTACCCATAGGCGTTTTTCCCATAAAATTCTGGTCCAGATGGCAGTGTTAGAATATGAAAATGGGGGTGAGCAAACTGGAGAATTTTCAGTTTTATGGTAGCCACTCAGGATTTGGGCCTATGCTATAACATAGGAGAAAAATTAGGTAAAAAATTTTGGTCTCCAAAATAGGCTTTTCTGGCATAAATTATTTGTTTGGGCCCATCTGCTGTTCTCTATGCAATAAAAATTGCCAAAAAAGATATTTACATCAAAATTTTAAAATAATTATAAATACCAATACTATCTGGAATATATAGTCTGAAGATATGCAAAAATTTCACTTTTTCAGAGAAAAAAACTGCATAGAGAGCAGCAGATGGGCCCAAAGAAATAATTTATGGCAGAAAAGCCTATTTTGGAAACCAAAATTTTTTACCTAATTTTTCTCCTATGTTATAGCATAGGCCCAAATCCTGAGTGGCTACCATAAAACTGAAAATTCTCCAGTTTGCTCACCCCATTTTTCATATTCTAACACTGCCATCTGGACCAGAATTTTATGGGAAAAACGCCTATGGGCACCGTTTATGTACACTTTGAACAAAAATTTTGAGTAAAAAGTTTTTTTTGATTGCCCAAAATTGGACAAAATTTAGGTTTTCCGCATCTTTTTCAAATTTTCAGCTTTTGATTAACCAATTTCTCAAATCAAGGATCACCATCGTTTTTGGTAGGCTTTTAGCTTCAATTTGATGCCCATAAGTCCAGTTTGCTTGAGCTCAGATTCATAAATTGTGCTCAAACCTGACACATCATTGTGTTGCATACAAGGCTGACCAGCAAAACTGTTCAAGCTCATTGCGAGCCATATGCTGATCAATATCAGGTTCCACTTGGTGAAATATCTTAAAATGTTATGTATTTTCAAAAACCGATCGAAAAAATTGGTTCTAAAAAATCGGATGCAACCCCTTTCCAATGACCTTGCTTCTCTCAGAAAATGCTTCTTAATGCATCCAGTGATATAAGCATTGCCCAAAACATCAGACGACCGGGTAAGGCCCAATCTGCAGTGTGTATATGTTTGTAAATTCCTTTGCCTGAACTGTTCATCGTTCCTGAAGGCACTGCTTGAGTACTTGAAATTGAAACTTCAGCCAGCTTTGACGACAGCCACTTCATTTCATCGCCTAAAGAAACTCCAATGTGAGGCTTTTGCAACCTAAAAGACTCCCAGCTGAGGAGATTTTTCTTCCTCCACCTCGACAGCCCCAATCCTCCTAGAAACGGTGCAGAGAATAAAAATAGAATGGGACCACAATCCAGACGCGTGGCATTCCTGCTGGAAGCGCATGCCAAGATCTTTGATCGGTACCTGCTCCGTCAAGGCCTGGCTAGTGCCCAGTTAGCCTGCTTCCCAGCTTTCTTTCCTCCGCTTGCTCCATTTTCCCATCTGACCACTTGCATCCCTCGCTTTCCTCATCGCCTCCTCCTTTCAGCTCCTGTGGAACAGCTGCTCCAGGCAGAAGGCAATCGCCCCCTCCTTTACTTCGACCTTGCAGTTCTTGCCGCTCACAAGCAAGGTTGGCACAAAAACTGAGCATAATGCTTGATTTGTCAAGTATTCATTCGTTTTGATGATGCGATGAGTGCTAATCCCAGATTGTTTTATTAGGAATTTTAGTTTTATTACATTCGAGTTGAAACATAAGCCAACCAGGCAACTGATGCGGACCCTCATTGCCTGGCCCGAAACTTTCAAAGGAGCTTTTGTTTCAGAGGGGGACACATGCTCTTTGCTGAACGCTTGCTACCATATTTTGCGACACATTTTAGAGATTCTTAGTCAGAAGAAATCGATTTCTTACTTTCTAAGTCAAAAGTGGCAAATGGCTGAAACACCGGCTGACTAGTGACATCCAATATTGTTTGCAGAGAAAAAATGACCAGCGGTGGAGTGCGGGAAAAGGCTACGGCGAACTGAGAGTCGTGGCTGGAGATGCCAGTGGCCTTTGGGGGTGGAGAGGAGGGCGGGGGCTACTCCGAGGTCAGCCTCAAGCCACTCGGACGCATACCAAGCCCGTACAACTCATTGTTTTCTGCCCTTCTCCTCTCTGAACTGAGAGTCGTGGCTGGAGATGCCAGTGGCCTTTGGGGGTGGAGAGGAGGGCGGGGGCTACTCCGAGGTCAGCCTCAAGCCACTTGGACGCATACCAAGCCCGTACAACTCATTGTTTTTTGCCCTTCTCCTCTCTGAACTGAGAGTCGTGGCTGGAGATGCCAGTGGCCTTTGGGGGTGGAGAGGAGGGCGGGGGCTACTCCGAGGTCAGCCTCAAGCCACTCGGACGCATACCAAGCCCGTACAACTCATTGTTTTCTGCCCTTCTCCTCTCTGAACTGAGAGTCGTGGCTGGAGATGCCAGTGGCCTTTGGGGGTGGAGAGGAGGGCGGGGGCTACTCCGAGGTCAGCCTCAAGCCACTCGGACGCATACCAAGCCCGTACAACTCATTGTTTTCTGCCCTTCTCCTCTCTGAACTGAGAGTCGTGGCTGGAGATGCCAGTGGCCTTTGGGGGTGGAGAGGAGGGCGGGGGCTACTCCGAGGTCAGCCTCAAGCCACTCGGACGCATACCAAGCCCGTACAACTCATTGTTTTCTGCCCTTCTCCTCTCTGAACTTAGAGTCGTGGCTGGAGATGCCAGTGGCCTTGGGGGGTGGAGAGGAGGGCGGGGGCAACTCCGAGGTCAGCCTCAAGCCACTCGGACGCATACCAAGCCCGTACAACTCATTGTTTTCTGCCCTTTTCCTCTCTGAACTGAGAGTCGTGGCTGGAGATGCCCGTGGCCTTTGGGGGTGGAGAGGAGGGCGGGGGCTACTCCGAGGTCAGCCTCAAGCCACTCGGACGCATACCAAGCCCGTACAACTCATTGTTCTCTGCCCTTCTCCTCTCTGAACTGAGAGTCGTGGCTGGAGATGCCAGTGGCCTTTGGGGGTGGAGAGGAGGGCGGGGGCTACTCCGAGGTCAGCCTCAAGCCACTCGGACGCATACCAAGCCCGTACAACTCATTGTTTTCTGCCCTTCTCCTCTCTGAACTGAGAGTCGTGGCTGGAGATGCCAGTGGCCTTTGGGGGTGGAGAGGAGGGCGGGGGCTACTCCGAGGTCAGCCTCAAGCCACTCGGACGCATACCAAGCCCGTACAACTCATTGTTTTCTGCCCTTCTCCTCTCTGAACTGAGAGTCGTGGCTGGAGATGCCAGTGGCCTTTGGGGGTGGAGAGGAGGGCGGGGGCTACTCCGAGGTCAGGCTCAAGCCACTCGGACGCATACCAAGCCCGTACAACTCATTGTTTTCTGCCCTTCTCCTCTCTGAACTGAGAGTCGTGGCTGGAGATGCCAGTGGCCTTTGGGGGTGGAGAGGAGGGCGGGGGCAACTCCCAGGTCAGCCTCAAGCCACTCGGACGCATACCAAGCCCGTACAACTCATTGTTTTCTGCCCTTCTCCTCTCTGAACTGAGAGTCGTGGCTGGAGATGCCAGTGGCCTTTGGGGGTGGAGAGGAGGGCGGGGGCTACTCCGAGGTCAGCCTCAAGCCACTCGGACGCATACCAAGCCCGTACAACTCATTGTTTTCTGCCCTTCTCCTCTCTGAACTGAGAGTCGTGGCTGGAGATGCCAGTGGCCTTTGGGGGTGGAGAGGAGGGCGGGGGCTACTCCGAGGTCAGCCTCAAGCCACTCGGACGCATACCAAGCCCGTACAACTCATTGTTTTCTGCCCTTCTCCTCTCTGAACTGAGAGTCGTGGCTGGAGATGCCAGTGGCCTTTGGGGGTGGAGAGGAGGGCGGGGGCTACTCCGAGGTCAGCCTCAAGCCACTCGGACGCATACCAAGCCCGTACAACTCATTGTTTTCTGCCCTTCTCCTCTCTCGTTTCGAGCTAGTTTACTTGGCTCTGAAAAGGGGAGGCCAATTCGAAGAGGTACTCTCAGAAGTAAACATGAAACTTGGCAAAGAGCGCTGAATCTGGTGGTAACTTCTCTTGCCCTGCCTGTTTGCTGTCAGCTTGTTTTCGCAAGCGACGGATTCACAGTAAAAGATAGTTTCTAGGATAGTCGCTAATTCTGTTCCCGAAAGAAAATGTGCATCTTAACTTAGCAGTTGTGTTGCAGCATGACGATCCGACTGGTGTTGAAGACGAAGCAAAGTGAGGGACTGCTTTGGGCGAGCAAGAAGTTCCAGCAGTTTGGAGCACAAATAAATGGCCTACATATCTTTGGCATAAATAAATGGAAAGCAATAGAATAGTAAAAGGTTTTGAGCCAAAGAATACCCGACTATATGAAGGAAATGGGAATAGCTTGAGTTCAGCTATAGTTTGGTGCGTAAGAAGGAAAACGGAATTCAAGAATTGAAAAATGCGGAAAACATTATTGAAAACCTTGTAAACTGGCGCAATGCACCATCCGTCTGAAACATGCATCGGATGTATTACCCTGACAAAGCTGTATAAAATGAAAATCGCTGCTGATAACTTCTATTTTAGGTGGGGAAGAAGAAGACACAGCGAGTCCCTCCAGTACATTGCCGGACTATTACTTTTTTTTTGAACATTGCCGGACATAAACTCTGGACTTTGCCGGACTACAGACTTTGCCGGACTATTTGTTTTTTCAATTTTTCTGAAGTTCTTGTGTTGGCTTCGCCCGACTCCTGGTACTATTGTCAGTCCTTGGTACTACACGACTTATGGTGGTAGCCGTAGTAGCTCCCTATCGGTCGCTAGGCCAACTACAAGTCAAAAACAAAAACTCCGGCAAAGTGCAACGTCATGGTGACAATAAAATGTCCGGCAAAGTACTGACACCCAGCGAGTGGTCATCCTGAAGGTGGGCGACGGGAAGTCTGGTAAGGAGGTCATCGAGGAAATCCTCCCCTTCTGTTTGCAAAGCATTGGAAAGCGCTGCAAATTGACAGAATTTCAGAGAGCTCAAAAATTCGCCTGGCTTTAGGCCTTCTTTGTTGTCCTTTCTTAGGCCAGGCGACCTTTCCATAGGGCGCTCGCCTTCTTAGGATAAGAACCTGGATCGCTTATTAATTGGGCGTAGGCATTGGCGTTCATTCCAGCTGAAGAATGCTAAGTTCTGTGCAAGAAACATCAGTGTTCTAGGTGGATTCACGGACTGCCTGCGAGAAAGAACGGTATACGTCATCTATGCTTTGTCTTTGATGTAACGGCAGAGTGCTTTTACAATGTTTTTTGTTTCCTCGTCGTTGGCAGAGAGCTCAAGTTTTCAGGGCCGCTGGTGCCATGCCAAGTGTGCAGACTGTGGCGGCCTCTGCTGAGAGCGAAAAGCTTTTTTTGTTTAATTTCGCTGCATGTTTCTTTACTCAGGCGGCAAACCTGTTCACATAGGATGATGAAAAGCTGACTTCTGCCTGAATTTGACTAGTGATACCCTAGTGCCTGAATTTGACTAGTGATACCCTAGTGCCTGAATTTGACTAGTGACTAGTGATTGTTTGGAATTTTTGCGGTTAAAGCAATGTATGGTCTGTTGCAGATAACATCGGGGCATTGAAATTTCTTTGCAGTGCGCATTCATGCCTTTGCTCCGTTGTTTCCAGCTAGGCTTTCTCCTTTCCTCAAACTTTGTGCCAGTCTGCGGTCCCAGGCAATCCAAAAGAAGACCAGAGGCCTTTGAGTGTTGTTTTTGGTTGTGAATACCGCTGGCTAAGTCTCTTGCTTCAGTTGTCCTAATGCCTCTATCTAAATCCAGCCAATATTTGAGCAACTATTCAATTTCACGGCTGGCAATGAATTGAGATTTTCTATGGCCATGCGAGCGATTTGGTGCTTTGCTGTCCACTCCAATCCAGTAGGAGCTGGCACTGGAGCCGGATAAGCACGGGAACACGGCGCTTCACTTCCTCGCCGCCAGCTTCCACTCCCTCGCCCTCCCCCAGCTTCATAAACTCATCCGGTTTCCATCTTCCACTCCTCCAGGTGAAAGAGCAAGGAGCCGAAAGCCCTGCAGGCTACTGGCCGCCGCTGCCAGCCCTCACCTCTTTGACCAGGCCGGCCAAGCCCCCTCCACTGGGCCACTCTCAAGGGCAACACCAAGGCCATACAATCCCTCCTACACGACCAGGCCAACAAGGACGCCCTCTCTAACCGTGTCACCACCCCACCTGCAGAGTGCAGATCCAGTAAAATAAAAAAGAGCGAGGGTATTGTAGAATGAGACGGCACTGTACAGCCCGGCTCGGCTAAAATTTGTCAAAATGTATTGAGTTGATGTGAGCTTTTAAATAGATGAAAGTCGTCCATACGTTCAGAAAACCTTGCCCTAAGTCTCTAGTTTATGTCCTGAAAAGGAGAGGTCATCAAATGCAAATTAGGGCATTTTATGATTGAATGAGTGAAGAGAGCTAGAAAAATTATTGTTTAAAAATGCGCCAAGTAAATTGAAAGCGTTCGAAAATGGCAAAATAAATGTCTGTGGACCCACCTAAAGCAAATTTTTCAGGGCTGTTCCAGGGGAAAAAATGTCCATATTTTTCATTTCTGGGAAAATTTTTAATGTCACTTTCCTACTTTGGGCCCATTTTTCCAATGATTACAAAAATTATAAAAAAGAAAAATTTAGTATTTTGCAAAACTATCAAATTTCATAACTAAAAAATATGAAGAAATGCAATAAATTTATATTGTTTTGAAAGAGCAAACTCTCACGGTCCCAAAAATGTCTTAAGAATTTTTATTGGTTAAGTTTGAGGCTAGTTATGGGCAAAAATGTAAAGGAATCTTAGCTACCAAACTGGCTGCAGCCTGTGCTAAATCTGAGCCTCTTTATCATTTTGGGCCATAACTTGCCTAATTTTATGGTTTAAAAGCTCATATTAAAACACAAAATATAAAATTGTTTCCTCTATTAATCGAGGAAACTAAAATCAAAAGCAAAATATCTAACAAACTGCTTGCCTTTGCATGTTCTTAGCAAAAGATTTGATTTTTTTCTTAAATCGCAATTTTTCTAGCTCTCTTCACTCAATCAATCATAAAATGCCTAAATTTGCATTTGATGACCTCTCCTTTTCAGGACATAAACTAGAGACATAGGGCAAGGTTTCCTGAAAGTATGAACGACTTGCAACTATTTAAAAGCTTACAGCAACTCAATACATTTTGACAAATTTTAGCCGAGCCGGGCTGTACCTGGCGGCGCGGGAGGGCATGATGGAGGCCGTCAAACTACTCCTCCAGTACGGCGCCCAACTGCTTCCTCAGCAGCGTGCGCGGACACAACGCTGAGTTGCAGTCTTGGCATTGAGGGAGGGAGGGATGGAGCAGGGCTGAGGGAGGGACTGCAGAGTGCTGGCGAAGGCGATCAGTCTCTTTAGATGCCCACTCGCCCATCATCCGCCCAAGACCTCTCGTCATTGCCTCCGCTCCACACAGCCCAGCTCCTGGTCCAGCCGCCCTTTTCATCCGCTGCTGGCAAATACCCACTTGGCAGGGCTTGCCTCTCCTTCCATCAGTCCAGTCTTGTCTGCGACACCGATCTCCACATTCCTGTGAACAACTTCCACCCAGCTTCTCTCTCTGCCAACAAGAACGCCATCGCGTCCTACAACCTCCCTCTCCCATGCCTTGTCCATAACATTCAAATCAGCCAGAATTAACGCTTTGGTGCAATAATTATTCTAGCGAATGCCGATCTTGTCTTCATTTATGAAATTGCGTTGAACAACATAAAAGAATAAAATAGAGGAAAAATGTACTATGCAACATCCTGTTCATAGACGAGAAAAATTTAATTTTGTCATCTTTTGCATGATGCGCTGGATAAGTAGAAATAAAAAAGCTGTAGCCAACAGTGGTGTTAAGTAAAAAGTGTAAAAAAAAGTAGAAAGTGGAAAAAAGTGAAAAAAAACTCTTTTGGAACCCTCGAGGTGGAAGCGGAAGTGAAGTAATATGGTTTTGGACCCCCGGAGGTTGAAGTGGAAGTGAAGTGAATTTCCATTTTACTTTCCACTTATTACTTTCCATTTCACTTTCCACTTTTTTTGCTGTTTTAAGCACTAATTTTCTCAAATTTTCCAAATTTTTTCAAAATTTTTAAAAATTTTGAAATTTTTTTAAAATTTTTCTCAAAATTTTCTCAAACTTTTTTCTCAGTTCCTCAAGTAGGATTCTCTTTTGACTGTTTCAGCCATGCCTTGCATTACTCTGTTTTGTTTCAGACACTCTCCCGTGCAATTTGAAGCAATTTTGAGACAAATTGGGACGTTTTTATGCAAACAGACCAAAAAAGTGGAAAAAAGTGAAAACATTGTAAAAAGTGGAAAAAATTCAAATTTTTAAGTGTAACTAATTTTAGCTAAAATGCATGAGGTTAAAAGTGAAGCAAAATGATTGGGGGTTTTACTCTCGAAGTGGAAAAGTGAAATGAAACTGCCAAATAGTTTTACCTAACACCACTGGTAACCAAAACATTAACGTAAGAACAAAGACATATATGCCACACTTCCATTTTCACACGATCTTAGGCCATGCTTCATCAACAGCACAAAACCAACAGAAGAAGGTCAACAAGTGTTATCACTCAACTCATTGCATTGTACTGCTAGTCTTTTATTAAAATTTCTTCGAGAAGCATTGGACAATCATGCAATCTACTTTCAGGTTCCTTCTAGTAGGTGACGCATTAATTTATGCCTTTATCTTAATACCTATACAACTTTACAACTTTTTCAGTAAGCACCTCAGTTACATTCTCGCTTCAAGCCCAAGGTACGCTAGACTGTCTTGACTTCAAAAAGTCTCATAAAGTTTGGTAGCCAACATTGAAGAGGCAAAAAACAACGTCTCGATAGAAGGCAGCGTGGCCTGGACAAATTGCATGCTGTCCCATAGGAGGTACATGGACGTAGTCGATGGCAGCTGCTACTATGCACCCGCCGGAAACCCGCGGTTGGAAGCCCGTTCTTCATTATATCAGCAAAAATGCTAACATTTTTATAGCTACGAAAACTTCTGGGATGCAGAGAATGCCTGTAGAGAAGCGGGCGGAACTCTGGCCACGCTTCGGGACCAGCTGCATTACCAGACTCTTCTCAGTGTTGGCAAAGGCAGGGTATATTTTACTTAGAGCAAAAAATTGCTGCTTCAGGCGTTCGAGAATTATTTTGTTGCTGGACTTTCACCGACGGAACACGTTAGGCATTGGTATTGAACAGCTTGGAATGCCAGCCTCAGGAAGTAGCTTGGAAAAGCTATCGCGAAAGCAACAAAGATGAAAAATATTATGATTGATATTTTGATTCGGCATGTTTTGAATCTTGCACAGGCTTGACGGAATTCTCCTGGGCTGGCACCAACTGTAACGCCCATCAAGAGTGCCTGTGCATCTATTTCAAAACGAGCAGGAACCCTGATCTAGGGTTAATGAACTGCTATTGTGATTCCCACTACTCTGGTGGCCTTCTTTACTATGCTCTCTGCAAAATTCCAAGCTCTAGGTGCTAGTTTTCGATGGAAATATTTCAATAATTTACACGCTTGTTTGCAATTTTTCCGTTCTATTTTTCTTCAAGACATATAAACAATGTATGGGTGAACCTATCACAGTTGAGGATTGGAAAATCAAACAAGCGGTGATGTGTTCAAACATGAGGCACAGGCCTTTGCGACAAAGAAGACCGGAAATTCGAGGTGAAAGATTCCGTTAAGAGCTTTTTAAATATTAAGGTTTGGTAGCTTAGGCAAATTTCGACTATATTCTAGTCTATAAGAAATATGGTTCACCATTATTTTTTCAGGCATTACATCTATTTCTCTAGTTATTTTCTTTACTTTACTTTGAAAAATATCATCTTTGAGCGTGTTATTCAATGCAAAGAATCATATTATTCTAAAGCTTGATTTTAACGCCTTTGCTCTGAACCAAAGCGTAAAGCAGCACGTCCGCAATTGAAACTATCACAGCTTAGACGCATCCAACTACTGTGAAAGGCGTAAGCAAGAATCACTCAGAAGCCAGAAGAACCGTGGCATTGACAGCCGGGAGGTTCAGTTTCTCATCCAGCACCTGCCAACTGGCACCCTCCACCTTGGTGTCCAGAGCCTAGAATCGTGCACTCCCACTGCGCCTGAGAAATGTGCCAAATGCGCGCAACCTCAATAGATCTGTCGACATCCGTCTGGTCGTCTCCTCGGCCGCCGATGGCGAAGATGACGCCATCCACTGCCACCAGGCCATGAGCGGTCCGGGGGTGGTTGAGGCGGGGGCCTCGGCGCCAGACGAGGCCGGAGCCGGGCGGCACTGGGAGGTCCAGGTAGAGGACCACGTTGCAGGGCTTCAGAGGTGGGGGATTGATGGGCCCATTGGGCAGGGCAGCCGCCCCGCCGACGATGTACAGCCGATCCCCTACCACCACCGCACCCGCCTCTTTGACGGGGAAGCAGAACTTGGCTGCAGACTTTGAGGCAGTTGGAGTTGGCAGAAATATAGAGGCATGATTCGCACCCTCCCCCCTCATAGAGATTCCTGGAATTGTAGACGAAAAAAAAATCTCAATGGAGGTTTTTGGAAGATATAAATTTTTAGGTGATAAGGTAAATTTTCCCCTGTCGATATGCTGTTTGACGCAGAAGTCGCATGAAGTAGTGACCTCTTCACAATAGTGATAACAAATTAGATTCTGATCAGGTTTTTTTGGCGAAGACAGTGAAAAGAGGAAGGCTGAGATTTTACCAGCCTGCCACTGGGCTTCAGGCGTAGAGAGATGCAAGCATTCGGCAGAGGCGAGTGCGATGCCGTTGCTGCTCTGACCGCCGACGATAAAGATGGTGTCCTGGTAGAGAGCGGCGGCGTGGCCAGAGCGGGGCTGGAGCAGGGAAGCTGCCGCCTTCCATTTTCCACCCTTTGCCTTTCGCTCACAGCTGCTCAGCACTTCTCCTGCTTTTGAAAAGATTGGTTTTGAGCAGCTGGAATTGGTTTGAAAAGAAGCACCGCTGTCGACTGATCGTCCACCCACGAGGTAGGTGGTGCTCGAGGCCGTATGGTAAACCCGAGACGAGCCCACCCGTGGCTGCTTGGGCGGGTGCATGGGATGATCGTCCAGGATGCCAATTGGGGCCCAGTTGTCCCCCAGCGCTATGTGCAGTGGGCCATCGGCAGTGTAGAGGTAGAGACCTTATGAGGCGGGAAGTTTAGTTCAGTCCCTTATCGGTGAAAGAAAACTCTTGTTGTGCTGGTAGCCAACCGCCCCCAAAGCACTGGCAGGAAGTTGCATTGGGTGCAGCTTTGGTGGGAACAGGAATTCGATGCCATCGCTCTTTCCACGAACTATTAGTATATTCCAGCCTTAGGTTTGCAGCAGATAGATTGGCTAACTTTCCATAGTTTCAAATCAAAACCCTGGTTTTCCGTCACATGCTTGGAAGGCGCAACGCTATTAGTGCTAGCAGAGTCCTCTGACTGCAGCGGCTTTGTTGGCTTCGGCAATGCAAACTTCAAAAAAGAGCTTGATTTTAGTTACCTTCGTTCATAATTTTCTCTTGCCTTTGAGCAGGCCTTGCTCTCCGTTCCCTTGGTGCTTTGAAGGAGGGGAGAAAGACTGGCGACGACCCCTTGGACCCCCAGCTGCTGCAGCTGCTTCAGCTGATCCTCGCCTCCTTCTTTCATCCCGGCAGCGCCCAGAAACTGCCTTCAAAGCATCGCTTTGCCCGTTCTCTAATACATTCTTTGTGAGTCTAACGCAGCCAGACGCTTGGCCCGCTCCGGACTAAGGTTGTCATGGGCCCGCTTCTCTGAGTCTTTGTCCACTGGGAAGATGCTGGCCAGCTGCTCCGTCCACTTCCGGCTCCCTGCCCACATCTCGTCCGCCACCGAGACTGTAAAAACTTTTGAAACTTTGCTGGCTTTGTATGAAAACACCGAATGCCCAAAAATGATGCAGTGTTTCTTCCCAAGAGAATTATTCTTTCATTCAAAGGCGCTCTCCATTGGCAAATGAAGCACTTAGTCAAATTCAGCTAATGGCGAAATGTAAGTTGTATCGGCACTCGTGAGACTTTGGTTTCACCTAGCTATCGCTTAGAGACATCTAAAATATATATTTAATCTACTGACACGAGCTTAGAGATATCTAATCCATCTGGCAAGGCAATCTGAAACCGAAGAAGGCCCTCAGCTGCATGTGCTGCTTGAAGTTGTCGCCGTCCAAGCGCTCGTAGACTGCCTGCGGGCCCTGCGACTCCCTAAATTCAGTTAGATTGTTTCAATGGGGAACATCTCATAATAGGAAGTTGAACTCGAAGCTGGAAATGGGACTATGAGTCTTGTCGTGGCGCTTGAGACTGCACAGGCTGCAGAATAGGCTCTCGCACTCGGAGCACCACCAGAAGTCATCAGCCCGCTTCGTCTCCTCGCACAGCTCACAGGTTAGCGGGCCATAGATCTGCTTCACCAGCTCCTGCAATGGGCCTACCTCGACTATTCATTTGAATAATGTTTCACGCATTCATTTGGCTGTTTCAAACTTCTAAATATTTCTGATCGTAAGTTGGAAATTGGTATTTGTGAATATTTGTGAATATTTTCAGAGGCAATAATTTTTGGCGGTTTTGCTATGTATGATGAGTGCAATTGCTCACAGCAGAGTTGAAAGCAGCGCTGCAGAGAGGGCATTTGGCCTCCTGGAACTTGTCCACGCAGCAAAACTGGTGGCCGCAGGGCAGGCGGTGAAAGAGAGAGCCGGAAGATCGACAAATGATGCACTCTTTGCCAAACTCCATGCTTGTTTGGAAGACAGATTGCTGCAAATAAGCTCTTGAGTGAATTAACTGGTGGATAGACGTTTGCGCAGTTTTCGCTTTAGCGTTGTGGTCAATCGGCTAACTCGTTTTTTATACCTACCTTGTTTTATACGGATCATATGCTCATGAGTGACAGTGGCATAGGCGAGATACCCACATATGACTCCGGTTAATTGATTCAGAAAGAAAATAAACTGGTATTGGTGTCCTGAAGTGCAAGAGGAATTTCAATGCAAAAAATTTAAATTGATGAAATCAGCTAATCAAATTGGATATAGGATAGAGAGAATATCGATTTGATCGAAAAATATCGATTTGGTTACGCAATTTGCATTTATTGTCCAATTTAACCTTGCTTTGGCAACATTAAATCTCAAATGATAATTCGTCACAGCTAGACGTCACAGCAAACGTCTTCAATGGAAAAAAAGAAAAATATTAATGACCAAACGTTTTGTTAAAGAAAAAGTCGCGGCGCCGATGCTCATTGAAAAGATTTTTTCTATCAGCTATGTAAAGCTGTACTTTATTTTACAGCAAAAATGAAAATGAAACCTGTTTGAGCAAGAATGACGTTGGCGAGAAAGAACAGGAACCCCTATCCTTCAAATAGCTCCGTTTTTCCTAAATGTTAGTGACTATGAAACATAATCATTTAAAACTTTTATTGTCCTATGCCTTACTTTTAGCAGTTTTCAATGCCGATGGATAAAAGTGAGGGCCTTCCGCTGCCTTTGTCTTGACGTTTAGTTATCCAAATTAGAAGTAGGCTAAAACTATTCATACGGCGACGGCCTAGCTGGTGATGTACCAGTTCCCTTTTATTCCCCTTTCTACCCAGAATGATTTCGTTTAAAAACGATGGATTTATACTTGCTCGATTTTTAGCGCGACCAAATTCCGTCTACCGCGGCATGCTAGGCAAAGCGTAAGTGCCGTGGCGCCTGTGCCTGGAGGAAATCGGGCGCCAAGGCCCCTTTATACATTCCCCTTTTTTGTCCGTCTGTCACCCACCTAACCGGAATCACTACACACTTTGTTGGTCTGTGAAATGGTTACTGCTAGCTCTGGGAATCTCATTACATTCTTGGGAAATCCGAGAAGATCAAATTATGGAACAACGCGCAAAGCAAAGGCAGGCAAACTCCTTTACGGCCTAATAAGTGAAATACTGCTGGCTGCAGCCTTATGTTTAATATTTTCAGGACATCTTATTTCATTTCCTGCGACGTTTTGAAAACAGTTTTATAGGGCTCCCGAGCCTGGTAGTTGTTGAGCATGTTTGATGGTGGGAAAGGACTGGCGGATGCCTGCAGCCAAGGGCGGATTTAGGGGGGGGGGGATTCCCTCCCCCCCGAAATTTCCAGGAAGGGGGAAAATTTCACCCTTTTAGATACATCTTGTCCAAAAAATTTTTCGTGCGCTTCGCGCGCAGAGTCTAATCTAGTCTAATTTAAAATTTTGACCCAAATTCCCCCCCCCCCCCCGAACCAAAATCCTATATCCGCCCTTGCCTGCAGCCTACACTCCTCCTCTCATAGCAAATCCCACTCAGCAATACGTCATTCTTCTGTTGGTTGTTCGTTCAGTTACGTATCTAGGAGGAAGTGGATGCTTGGGGTTTGAGTTTCAGGTCTCGAGGGCTCACACAGTTGTTTCAGCAGTGTACCGTTTTTGCCTAAGTACAAAGAAGGGTTTCTAAGCAATTAGTTTGTTCAAAGTTGAACTGAAAATTGCCACAAAAATTTATTAATCATTAGAGAATCGTAACTTAAAAGGGACAGAAATGAGGATGAAAAGTGTGCCCAACGTACCGAACAAAGTGACGAGCCAGCAGTCGCTAGAATCGTCGTATAACCCTGAAAAAAGATTCAATTGCCATTAGTACCTGGTAATCATAGATGTATGAGGGGGGGGGGAGGCGGTGGTGCGCACTACAAGTTTGCCTGATAATGACTAGGAGCTACCTGATACAAAGCGAAGGAAGGCACAATAGTCGACTCCTTTGAAGGTCCCCGTAGCTACTGAGTCAATGCTGTCTGTGGTTTGAAAGCCATTCAGCCGGACGACTGGCTGAACGTCCTGCCGAACCATGTGCCATTTGACGGTCAACCTCGTCGGCGAGCAATTCTGCTGCAAAATGAGCACACATTTGCAGCTTTTCGTCCTGAAAGTAGGGACTTACAAAGAGAAAGTCTTCCTGGAAGACGTGAATAGCGCTGTCCCCAACTCCGCGGACTACCAGCAAACGGCTTCGAATGCCCTGCTCGAAGGTGGCACCGGGAAGGCTCACCAGCTGCGTCTCCACCGACAGCGCCTTGCTCAGCCGCTTCGATCGAGCCTCAGCATTCATACAGCCTTTCTAACCATCCAAACATCCTTCAGTCCCACTTCGAATGGTTGAAAGTAACAGTGCGCGCAAAATTAGGCTGGATCAAGAACAAATGGCCCAGACAGTCTGATCAAGCTTAGCGACAGACTAACCGAGCTGGAGTATTCTGGGTTAGCCTCAGTGTAATGGGCGTAGCTGGCGAGAAAGCTGTGCTTTTCCAGCTCCTCAACGAGTACAAAGCCGTGGCCCGTGTCCAAACTGGAGGCCCAAGCAAGCTCAGGACCTAAACAGTCAGTCTGAACCAACTTCATCGACCCAGTCCTTTTTCTCCCCTAACCCAAGGCGTGGCCAGTGGCAGAGTAGCGTCTGAGATGAGCAATGGAGGATTCGAAGGCGGAACAGCGGGACGAGTCTGCAGCATGGATTATGGAAATCGGGTGAAAGAGGATGATCAAGTACATTTGGGCACTGGTAGGCCGAGAGAGCGTGCTTCTTCCACGAGCCAGCGCCAGCTTTCCAACACCAATTTCTGAAGGCCTTTACTGGTCAATTGTAGGGCCACCAGTTCCCGCAGCCCTTCAAAGCAAACACTTCTGCAGAGTAAACATGACAATTTGTAAGCAGCTATAGTTTCCAAAATCAAGTTTTTGCGTGGTTTAATCAAAATTGATTTAAAAAGAATCATCAAAAGGCACGAATGAGAAGACTTGTTAAAAGTTTCCCTTACCAAGGTAGCTGAAGAGACATTGCGGAATGCTGGAAATTTCTCCAGAGAAAAATGGGTAGAGCAGTTGGTCAAGACTCATTGGAGGCGCAGTGGAAATACTTTTCTTTGGCGAAAGAAGACCGGGCATGCTTCTAGGCCAACGCTCTTAGTTAAAATGTACTGGTGCAATATAGGCTGGGCAGAGCCGGTCCCCTGATCTGCCAGGATTTGTATGACCTGACCTTGGTTTCTGCTCACTGCTGAAAAAGCGGCCTTGGTGTTTGATCTTCAAAATAGGGCGTGGGTTGTTTTCCCGCCAAAAAGCGCTGCAAAAAAGATTTCTTAAATATTTACGAGTTTAGACGATCACAAAAGAAGATATATCTGGTACCATTGGCAGGCAAAATGTGGGACTCTTTTCTTTAAAATTTGCAATTGCCTCGAGTAAAAAGTCAGGGAAATACATTTTTCTACTTGTTGAGAGGCGCAGCGGCTTAGCATAAACAATGTGGCAGGGCAGACCCAAAAATAGGGCAGTATTGGTGTAAACGCTATAGACAGTACCTCTTAGCGAGGGTTGGTGGGTGGGTAAAATCCACCCAAGGCAGCATGTGTTCCCATTTCATTAGGGTGCATATGTAGCTGTAAACCCAGTTTCGCTTTTTTTCTCAGCGGCCAAGCTCGCGACACCCATTCCACTAATAACTCTTTAATATCTTGCGCACTGGAAAGAGCCACTGAACTGCACGCTTAAACATAATGCAATCGTCCACGAAACAGATTATACTACTTAGTAAAATGTATTTCTTGGCTTATGACACAGAGTCCCCAAGGCTTCTCCCCCCTCCAAAATTCTACCCTCCCACGTAAGTATCCCCCCCCCCCCCCCCACGTAATTATCTCCCCCCAAGTTAGTATACAGTGCATGTCATGCACGTATGTGCATGCTTTCAAGGCGATTTTTGGTGTTTTTGCACTTGGGGGGGGGGATCCTGGTCATCGATTTCGGTGACCAGTATCCCCCCCAAATGCCAAAATCCCTTAATTGGATGCACCACAGTATCCCTCGCCACCAAGTGGCATTTGGGGGGGGAAGAGTGGTCACCAAACTCGGGTAGCAATACGTTATGTACCTACTTGGTTCAGTTACGTATTGCTTGGTAATGAAACAAAGGACACAGGGACTCAAACCACACCTATGTTTTGTGTGGGGTTAGTCTGATGTGTAACGCTAAGCAGTTGGTGCACTGAGTAAGAATCTGAGCTGTTTTGTCGAAATAGAAATGATTCTCATAATCAAAATTGACGTCAATCATTGCCATTGCAGGACGTAATTGAGCGTTTAAACTAGCCTTTCTGCTCGTGCTCCTGGCACATCGTGGAATTCCATGGCCTCTGCTTCCGATGGCTCTGTCACACGTGCGAGGCGGACTTCATCACAGTCCACGCTCATTCCGCTCACGCCCTGGTGTGCTCTCAGGCTGTTCTGTCAGTAATCTAGCACCTTAGCCTACCTTAGTTGACGATGGCTGAGAGTTGGCCAACGGACTATGACAATAGTGACATCTACCAACTTATCACTCCCCCTTTCTCTCTCCTACGCCTGCCCATTCGATATCACAACATTTATTTAGAGCATTTAAGAGCATGCCATGGGAGATGCAATCGCATCAAACACTCCCCCACCCCCAGTTATGGCCATGGTGAAACATAAGCGGCAGCGTGTTGGGCAACATTTTCTGGAAGGACCAAAACAATCGAACCTAGCTTAAACTTAGCCTCAAAAAGCATTTTCCGATGCATTTCTGCATTGTGTTGCAGCAATTGTAGGCTGTGTGTATTGATATCGTACTACCAATGAGACAAATGCAGCTTTATATGTTGAAGTTATGAAACATCAATCAATCTGTCAGGTGAAGCTTGTAAAGTTTTGGTAAATGTCTTTTGCACTAATCCAATATCATGAATATGGCCTTAAAAAAGATTAAATCAACTTAATAAATGGGACCCTGTTGATGAGAAGTAG
Source organism: Ptycholaimellus sp. GST1_10 (assembly GCA_030248095.1). Lineage (NCBI taxonomy): Eukaryota > Metazoa > Nematoda > Chromadorea > Chromadorida > Chromadoridae > Ptycholaimellus > Ptycholaimellus sp. GST1_10. Next base: position 21,161 of record JASANA010002187.1, read on the forward strand.
TTAGTCCAGGTTAACTTCCCACATAACCACAACCGCAATGATTCCTTCACCACACTAGCCAAACGATGTCCGACATTATTATTAAACGTGTCTTTCCATTGCATGACAAGCGCAAGCTTAAGCCTTGCTTGGCACAGCTTGTTGAGGTGAAAATAAATAATCAGTCCAGGGTGATTGCAGTGTCCACT
>JASANA010002188.1:0-62993 GCA_030248095.1 Ptycholaimellus sp. GST1_10
TTCCCCTAAGGGGAAAGGCGACAACCACGGTTTTCTTGCTGACCATGAGCTCTGATCCTTCCCCCTGCCCCAGAGGGGAAAGTAGACAAACGCGAAATTTTCGCCAGCCCCAGCCTCCTCACTCGCCAACCCACCACCCCAAACACCTCCTCACTCACCGGCCGCAAGACAAAACAACAACAAATGGATCACAACTGGAATCCTGTGAGGGTCGGAAGAAGGGAAGAGAAGGAGAGCTGGAAGAGCGAATGAGCCACTCTGTGACTACAGTGCGTATTAGACCAATCCTCAACCTGACGCCCACACATCTGGGCGGGATAAACAGGCCCTGCCTTCATGCAACACACTCCTCCTCACCCTTCGCCACCGCACCCGGCCAACAAATGTCCCACCACATCGGGCCAGAAGTTTATCGAATCAAAAAAGCAAGAGGAATCAGACATGAATACCACGTCACCACCAGTGCGGGGAGCGAGACCCCTGAGAAGGACCACTACTGCGGAAATAGGTCACCATGGGAGTCACTTCCTCCAAACTATCACTCAGACCGGAGGCTGCTTGACCCCCGGAAGCCTGACCGGAAGTACCAGCATCCTCCGCCACACTCACTGGGAGAGGATCACCGACAGCACCCGCATGCGCACCTCAACAGGAAGCGTGTGAAAACAGAGCAGGAAAACTCGGCGGAAATACAGGGAGGGAAGCAGGACGGAGTGGGTGCCGCGTGACTGGAGTCGGAGGCCACCAAAAGGGAAGCGACGGAGTGAGGTCCAGAGTACCCACCGGCGGCCGGCGATGGGCCTGCCTGAGCCGGGATCTCCACGTACTCCCCGACGGATGCTCCACCTCCCTCCCACTCACCCTCCACGCCATCTCCCACCAGCCAGCGGGCATCCGGCTCAGCACCTCCGTCCATCCCTGCCAACGACCCAGTCAGAAGAACCCGGACCACCAGGAGCAAGGGAGCGGACAATCGCGCAGGTGGACCACTTGCTTGGCCTTCTTCACCGGCGGCATCCCAAGGGGCCCAGAAGACTTGGCCAGAGCCGCGCGGATCAGAGCGGCCAACCCCTCCTTGGAGGACTGACTGGCAGGACGGAGCATCGGGGTCGCCGGGGGCCGGGAGTGCTGGAAGCCGGTGGGGTCTTCACGCTCGCCAGTCCCCACGGGACGCTGCCAACGGGCGTCCACCCCTGGCAATCCGACGGGGAGGCCGTGGATCAGGCGCCAGCGGATGACGAACGCGGGGACAGGCTGCGTCACCAACTCCGCAAACCCTGCCCCAACTCCGCGGTGGGCCACTGACGTTGCACGCCCCGCTGCAACAAACTGACACCCCGCTGAGACAAGAGAAGGACGACCAAGCGGAAACCCTGCTCCGCCCAGGAGAGGTCACGAGCCTTCTGCCGGAGTCGCCGCTCCTTCGTCGTCACCCCCTTGATCTTGGAGGCATCCTGGAAGTTCCAGGGGTCGGAGCGTCCGTCAGGGTAGTCCACGGTGCAGGCCCGATAGCTGGCATCCTGGCGAAGCCCGTCTCGCTTGGTGTAGAGGCCGGGATAGTCCGTGCCCGCCGGCCAGCGGTAGACGCTACACCGCAACGTGTCCTCCGGGCGACAGACGGCATCCAAATCCCACATCCCAGTCCCCGCCTCGTACGTCGTTGGCAACTCCGGCGGCCAATGCTCCACCCACCGATGGGGGGGGCAAAAGCGGAGCACCCAGCGATGCCAGCCCGGCGCTACAACAGACAACTTCGGAAGCCCAAGAGAAAGAAGAGGACGTACGAGGAATGTCGAAGTTGGCGTCCAGAGGACGGAGCCGAGGATGAAACCCAGTGGAGTCCACCTGCCCTCCTCCAACGCCCGTCCCCATGTCCACACAGACACCTACCAATGAACCCTCAGCGCTCGTCAAGATGAGCGAACCCAAAAGCCTTACGGAGGTGAGCCAAGTCCACCTTCGGCCAGGGTCCCGTGGACGGAAGGGCAACCGGAAGGAGATCCCGGACCAGACCCGGGTCCAGCCCCACCCGAAGACGCGCGCACCACTCCTCTTCCGTCTCGTACCGGTAGGGACGGGTGAGCTCGTGGACCATCCGCCCCGGGGCCTGACCAGGAAGGACAACCCTAAATGACCGGAACAACCAGGACAGGAAATGAAAACGTCGGGAGCGGCGAAAAAGAGGAAGGGGCTCGGCAGCCGATACTGGCACGTCGCTGGCTTGCATCCCTGCTTCAGCCAGGAGATGAAGGAGGGATCGGGCAGCAGGTTCTACGACAAACCATCCATCACCCGGAAGTAAAAAACCGTCAAGGAACCCCGAGGCTGTTGACGAACAACACGACGCCCAAGGGCTCCTCTACCCGCAGTCCAAACAAGTCGCCGTTCTGAGGACAGAGCGCTGCGTGGTAGGCGCACATCAGCCGCCAGCTGGTTTGCCACGCGTACTGGACTTGCTCTGGATAGCGACGGCGGAGTAGAGGTGGGAGCACGGCCACGGAGCACTCCGGGTAGCGCTTTTTCCAGAAGAAAATACTGCCCCACTGCAGAAACCAACTTCCGCCGACGTCTGAGAGACCGGAAAAACCCACCATTTCGCGCAGCTCTGGCACCAAATCGAAGGGCGCAGGAGCGGCTGTGCGGAAAAGACTGCAGTGGCCCACCAGAAGCGCTAGGTGCAGAGGCCGGATGCTGAGGCCCAAGGGACCACGCTGAAAAGGAACACCGGCTGAGTTCGCGGAAGGAAAGGCAGGGAGGAACCAGGATGCTCTGGTAGTGAAGGAGGGCGTAGATGAGACTGCCGAATTCGTCACCTGCCCAGCAGACGATGACGACGCCGACGCCCATCGCGTCCTCCAGCAGAGTAGGAGGGAGGCTACTGACGGTCTGACCACCCACCAACACGATCGCCTCCCGGTCCCTGCGAGCCTGAGGGCCCTGCCGAACGGAGACCTCGCCGCGGCCCTCATGGCAGCGAAGAACGAAGCAGCCCTCGGGGATGCTGGAGGGCTCAGCGGAGGGGTAGGACAGGTCAAGAAGGACGGTCTCGGCCTCACTACGACCAGCCGCCATCCGTCCCGCCTTTGCAACAGTGAACTGCAGCCAGACCGCTGAGGAGGCAACACCAAGCGCCCAGAAGCCACGCCCCCAATCGATTCCAGACACACTCTCAGACGCTGCGCTGCACATGGCTGGTTTCGGGGCCATTTATCCAAGGCTAGACAAGATAAATTAGTGGAACCAGGAAAGGAATCAGAAGGAAGCATGATAGATGGGATGAATCTGGGTCTGGAGCCATTCACGAACAGCGCTCTTGCAATCACCAGAAAAACCCCAATCACCCCAACACCCCATATCCAGGACACCACGCAGGAGAGCTAGCGCGGCGGACTCGGTCGCCCCGTCGATGCTCTCCCCCAGCCCGTCGCAGCTCAACTGCCGCTGGGGTGTCACCAGACGGAGCTCGACGCGTTTGAGGCCCTCCTTCTCGCCCATCTCAAAGTGGAAAATTCGGCGAAGCCCCTGCCTAGGCAACCATTACCAGCTCCAGGACGAAAGCTTGGCCGAACTGGCGCTTGGCGGACTCGTTGAGGAAGGCGAACACCGTGGGCAGGGAAGAAGAGGAGCCAGACGACTCCGCCACCTCCTCAAGCGACTCCTCCACGGGAGCCTCCTGGCCGTAACCAGACGCCGGAGCCACCGCCGTCTCGCCCGTCGCCGCCACCTCAACCGGGGCCATCACGTCAGAGCAGAAGCCGAGCGAGGGAGGCAACCGAGAATTGGCCCTGCCCACCCAGATACGCTTGCACCGGCGGAGGATAGACCCCCGGAGCCCCGCCGGAGGTCAGACGGAACTCCAACGGAAGGAGCCCCGGCGGATACAGCATCAGTAGGAGGCCCATCATCTGGACGCAGGAAGCCCGCAGGTAGTGCTGCAAAGATCAGCACTTATCAACCGGAAGGAGACGCTACCCACTCAAGGGCGCGAGGTTTCAGAAACGTCAGAAAGGGGGCACTCTAGTCTGTGCAGCCAATACACGGCGTTCCCCAATGACCTAATGTCCCACCCCAAGCCAACCAGGCGAGTGAGGTTTCACGGGCTGCACAAAGCCAGCCCCGAGCCGCCACCGCCAATTAGAAGTTGGAGTAACAAAATCAAAAGGAGACCAAACACAAAAAACCAAAAACCCAACCCCGTCCGCGAGGAGGTCGTGGTAGGAGGCGGGAGACTTCAGGAAGCGTCCCCAATCCGTCCTGCCCAGCACCGTTTCCATGTGGAACTCCATCTCGGACAGCTGCTCAGCATAGCGACGCTCAAGGATCCGGCCTTCGCCATCATCAACCCAAACTCAAGCGTCCGTACCCGACTTAGGCCATCCACCCGCCCTTGGGTGTAGCGAAGGCGAGGGCCTGGCAGAAGGAGAGAAACTCGGGGACGCTCATACGCCCCCAACACCTCGCAGGCCGCCCGGAACTCCTCCAGATGGTGAACCTCAAATTAACGACCATCGCCGACCAACAAGGACCGGAAGTAGCGCACGATGCCGCGGGCGGAATCATGCACGAAGCCCAGCCTCCGGCGCTCCTTGGCGGAAACGCCGCTCAGAGCCTCTGGGCTCACGTAGAGGTCGTTGCTCCCCATGCAGATGCCAATGTGGAAGTACTCGAGGCGACCCCGCTACAATAGGGGACTGCTGGAAAGAAAATGGGGGAGAGGACGACAAGAACAAACTTGAAGAAGGAGAGAGCGGAGGAGGGCCGGTAGATGCGAAAGACGGCCGCCGGACAGGAAGGCCAGGACCACCGGATAGCCCACGCCCGCCTCCAACAACGCCACGTCCACCGATGCACCCTGCTCGTCCATGATCAGTAGCCCAGCGTGGCGGGACTGAGCCACTGAAGGACCCATGCTGATTATTGGGTTGCCCTCCATGCCCACCTTCCACTCCGGCCAATTTTCACGAGCCATCGGGGAGTTGCGAAAGGACTACGGTTCCAGCGAACACTGACTGAGACAGACAAAACCACCGCCCTCTTTGTTTAGGAGGCGCCCTGAGCTACTGGACTAAAGGAGCTTCTGGGGGAATTCACGCACCACTCCAAACCCACTCCCCCTCCCTCCCCAAATACCCCCCAGTGAGAATATAAAAGGGGGAAAGCGGCCACACACACACACCAAAACCCAGGATGGAGGCCTTGGTAGCCTCGCTGAAGGATACGAAGGCGCGCTATCCACGTTCTACTTCATCAGTCCCATCCAACCCCATCACCACAGAGGACCTGGCCCTGCTCGCCTTCCCACCGGATCCCGTCATTCCCTCCGAGGTGAGCCCCGAAAGGGCATTAGAAGATATGAAGTTCTTGGGCTACATGGAGTGGGAAGACTTTGTTGGGGAGAATGCCCAGGAAGCCTCAGGAGGAGTAGTAACTTATGGTAAAGCCATGAGGAGAGCATTGAGGGCGGGTATTTACTCAGCCACCATTGTGGGGGAGGGACAAGGAGGCTCACTCAAAATTAAAGTCACCTCCGTGCCCCCAGGCTCTCACCAGGAACTGCCGAACGAGGGGGAGACGGGGTGGATCACCCCTTACACCCCCTGCAGACAGTGCTGCGTCGTCACACGGCAGCTGCTGCTTGATCAACTCCAACTGCGACCCACCCTTACCCATCGCGTAGGAGATGAGATCAGCTGTGCGGGGGTACGAAAACTGAGCCCCCGCTTCTGGAGTCCCAGACTTGTGCTCTCCCCACCTCCTAGCCAGCTAACAGGAGTCCTAGCAGTCACGGAGGACTTAGCGGGAGTTCCCGGGGGAAAAGGGAGCTGGGTAAGAAGCCTCCGAATGGAATGGCCTCACTCCCTCCGCTACCGCTTTGCATTCCTACAAACCAGGGTATGTAGCAATGGCAACGGAACTTTTCTACCCCAGACCACCTGTGGGTATGCCACATTATCCGAACAGGAGTGGCAAAAGGCGGAAGCTAGGCGCGAGTGGGAAAAAGGCCAGGGACCTCGCCATGGGGAAATAGTGATGATAAGTAGTGTCAGGACGGAGGATCAGACAACTCCCTTCGAAGGCCTAGGAATCAAGAACATCACAGACCTCTGGGTGGGCGACAAACCACTGCTGGAACGCTGGAGGACGTCGACAGGAGTTAAGATCACTCGGAGAACCTCCCCAGGACACATCCACTTCCGGGATGTGCCCACGGCCCTAGGAACCCTAGCCAGAGCCACCTATGAGGAAGTTCGGGCGGTCAAAAATGCCTTGACCGACTGGTGGCGGAAGGAGCCACTGATGATGGTTGACTTCGAGGTGGGACCGGAAGATCTCACGATCTCCGTTTCCGTCCCCAACCTCCAGGCACCCAGCGTCGCACTAGGTACCAGCCCCATCCTAATCCTCCCGATCCCGCCCAGGGGACGCTCCCAGACGATAGCCGTCGTTGTTGCCACAAGAGCCAAAATTAAGGGATTGATGTCCATGACACTAAAACTCAGCCCCACATTAGGGGAGGAAGATGTAGTGCGACTTGGGCTAGCGCAAATGGCGGAAGCAGCGAGGAAATGCCCCAAGATGCGGAAGTGCCGGAGCATAGCCATCTCCTCCAACCTTCCGTCCTGCCCTAGCCTAGTCGCTGCGTGGGAACCCAACCAGATACTGGCGTTTTACCACGCGACCCAAATGAATCGCTTGTATCTCCAATTAAATAATACATCTCTAGATTGGGCAACCTCAGAACAGAAACCAGGTGCGACTGAGGAGGGATCGACGGCACCAACAACGTCACCCCCAGAAACCACGCCACCAGTTCCCCACCATCTTAGTTAGGACACTTACCGAGGTTATGTAGGTAGATTCACTAGTAGTAGTGCAAACCTACACCCTCGGGTGATGGAATGCAGCAGGCCTCGAGCCTAGCCAACCATGCAAACCACTATTGCCACTCTCAGCCCAGTCGACGCCAGAGGAGGATTCGACCTTCAATGGAAGGAAACGCCTCCGCCCGATCGGCTACCAGGACTTGGTTACACCACACAACCCTTCTATGCCCTTCCTCTTGCCGTAACGGACCGCCGGGCCAGTATTCTCTCAGCCCTCCGGGTCCCCCTTCGCTATCTGGCTCTAGGAAATGAAGAGGTGGGCGTATGGGACATCCGAGAACGAGCCGGAACTACCAGATGGGAGCCCACCAGGATAACTCTGCCTACGGCACCAGGACGCTACTACTGCACCCCGGCTCTCATCGTTCGACGGGAAGAGTCCGGAAACACGACTGCTGGTAACCCCAATTCCTCCTTTGTTGTGCGAATCAGAGGGCAAGTCGCAGTAGCCTTAGAAGAAGGAAAGGAGAGGAGGGACAAAATAAAGGGATGGGCAATCATAGACCAGGATACAGAAGTCTTCGAGAGAAAACTAGGCCCAAAACCCCAGGAAGGACTCCCCATATTGATTCTGAGGATGGAAACCCAGAAACAGGCAGACAATGGGGAACAAAGGTACACCATAAAATCCTATAAGCCATTAGCCTACAACCAGTTAGCAGGGTGGACCTCCCTTCCCTATCAAGCACTAAGGAACACATTCGATGGGAAATATAAGGCAACACTGCAAAGGCTTAAACAGCAGGACAGGACCTTCCTGATAAACCACTTCGCAATAGCTATGTTTGACTACTTAAATGAAAACGAAACTCAAACACCAGGAAGGAATGGGAAAAGGGTACCAGCCACATGCCATATCCAGGAAACGGAAGGGGAGGAATACGCTACTTTGCTAGTTGAACAGGAAGACATGGTGGACATCAAGGGAGCTTTCCAAATTCAGATGGAGTTTCCGGAACTGACCACCCCCATCAAGGGTAGAATAGTGTGGGAAGAGACCAAGGCAGAGGGATGGGAAGCGAAAGCTTGGATAGAGGCTAGCTCCCTAGTGCCCCTGCACCAGAAGTACATTAGCTTAGGAAAGGAAGTTGGTAATCAGCAAATAGAGATATGGCTGTCAGCCGCTAACGACACTGAAAGTCCATATCTGGATTACCAGACCAGGTATGCAGGAGCACAACTCAACGGGAAGTCAGCCACCTCGCGACTTCTACGAAGTTGCGTGGGGCTTCATCAAGAGGGGAAGGGAAGTGACCCCGCCTACGGGCCCATCTCTACGTGCATCGCACTCAAGGACAAGGAACTCACCAGGAATCAAAACCTTGTAATTAAAGCCATGGCGCTAAGTGGGATAGAGGAAGCACCACAAAATGCCATTATACTAATTCCAGGAGTCCCGGGGGCAAGCAAAACAAAAACTTCCCTCCTAGGAGCATGTAATTATATTATGTATCGAAGGAAGAAACTGAACCTGCCGCATGAGGAGGCTAGGATACTATTCATTGCTCAAACAAATTACGCAGCTAGCCAAGCCTATCGATCAGTGACGCAGATCCTGACAGCGCTGATGGACAACGGCGACGAAGAAGCGGCGGAAACGATTCGGCCACTCAGGATCTGTAGCCGGTCCCATGCAGAGGTAGGAGACTTCCGGACATGGGATTGGCTGCCAGCACATTTATTGCTGAGGCAGGCTGAGGCCAGGATCAGGAACCATTTCCCCACCGAGGAAACAATAGGAATGGCAGCGAAAGAGACTAGCGAGGTCGCGGGATTCAAATACAGGAATCAGCAGGAGGGCGACTATCTGGACTTCGTGAAAAGAATAGGAGAGGTCATAGAGTGCGAGAATCAGTTGGCAAAGGCCAAAGAAGCAGCTAAGACGGGGGGAAAAGAAGCCAAGTTAGAAGTCCCAAGGTGTAGGGCCAGGCTACAATTGCTTCGACGACAGCCCCTGTCTAGCTTTGTGTCCTTCCTGAACCCCAATCTCATCTTCGCCACGTTAGATTCGAGCAAGTTCTATTTTCTGCAAAACCTCAACTTTCAACCCACCATGATTATCATGGATGAAGCCAGTCTTATCCAACGAGACTTAGCCTTGTGGCAGATAGGACAGGTGGGAAATAAGTTGTCCTCTATAGTAATCACAGGAGATGAGCAACAGCTGCAACCACATCATCAGTTGCCTGGAGTGGCGGCTAGAGTTGCGGCTATGAGCATTTTGGAGGCCTTGATGCACCCCCAGGACTCGGGACCCTTCGCAGTACTACCACTGGATGAGTCATTTAGGTTAACTCCTGATGCTGTGCGACTAATCTTGGTTTTCTACCAGGAGATTACACCGAAGGCATTTTTCCCTCTGGAGCACACCAAGGATGCGATAGAGGCTTTTCCATTTCTTCAGACTAGCCACAGGACAATCTTTTTGCATGTCTCTGGCCAAGAATCAGAGACGCACAGTTGCAGCAACTTCGTGGAAGCAGAGCTGACGCTTGTCGCGGTTCAGCGACTACTTCGCAGGGTCCCTGCAACACACATTCCAATCATCACCTATTATTCAGCCCAGCAAAAGCTTATGAAGCATCTGCTGGCCCAGGAGAATTTAGAAGTAGCAGTAAGGACGGTGGATTCGGTCATTGGCCTGGAATCCCCTTTTGTCATCGTCTCTATGACCCGCTCACAAGGCGGAGAACAGGAACCCAACATTGGGTTCGCAGGATCAGCCCATCGAGCCGTTGTGGCCCTGAGTAGGGCTTCGAAGGGACTCATTGTGATAGGGAATTTCTATACCTTTGCAGGAGCCTTCGGTCGACGGACCTTGCGGGGGTCGTCAGGAGCAGGAAGGGCTTATGAAAGCTTTCTTTCGCTGCTCAGCGAAGGCCGGGTCGTTGAAAATTTCAAGTCCCTGCTGCAACGCAAGGGTGACTGCCGGTATAATTGCCGAGGACAATTGCTCCTGACAGGTTCCGGGGCTCGCATCTTGAGGCCCTTGAAAGGAGATCTGTTTCCGAAGCGATCAGCTGATAATTTGTATCACCAGGAGTACCCCAGGAGCCGAGACCGGAAATCCGAGTCCAGACCTAGGGCGAGGCCGCTTCCAGTCCAGAGGGATCCAACGCCGAGTGACCCACCAATCGAGCAACCCCGGGACGAGGGCCTGCACTCCCGCTTTGCGACCTGGAATCCCTGGCCCTTAACCCCCACGTATGGTGCGATGGGAGGGTTTGGAATTATTCCGATGGAATTGGAACAGAGGGATCACCCATTCTGTTTATAGAGCAAATGGGGTTGCAGGATCAGGAAATTGAGGATCTTTTTAGGGCAATGGGGGCTGTGGCGACGACCACCCGGTATGCTGAGGTTTCGGAGGGCCACTCCACGGTGCCCTTCTGTGGAACCTGCAATACCTCTGCGAGAGCATAGTTAGTAACACATCGCCACCAGCCATGCCCAGGAGCTAGTCCTAAATATTACCCACGCATGCGGCCAGTCTAGTTGACGCTTTTGTGGCATGACCAGTCGTGTAAGCCTTGTCTTATGACGATGGGAGCGAAGAGTTGGTCTCAGATCTGATGTTTCAATTGGACCATTTGTACTTCAGTCGCACCCTTCTTATAATAGCTGAGTGAGAAGAAAACCCTATCTTGTGCCCTTATGTTTCACCCAGTTGATGAGGTTGCCTCTGTGTCTTCCCCTCCAATCCGGGTGCTTTTGGATGAAGAGTGCGATTTTAGAACCTTTCCGGCTTAGGCGTGAGTAGGGTTTACCCAGGATTCAGACGTTCAATTGGACCTCATGAGCCGTGCAGGGATCCCCAGTGTCCATGTGTTATGGGAATGCAGAAGTGTGTACTTGGCCGTCTGATGTTTCAAGCAACGCGTAAGAGGCTCTTGTGAGTTCCTCATTGTAATAGCTCGCTGAAAGGACTGACTCTACCCTTCAGGGGCCATGGCCTTTTTTGGTTCTGGCACGGAGCTACCCAGGAGCCTGATGTTTCTGCTAGGATGCTTTAATTCCCTTGCCGAATTCGCGTCTGATCTGGAAGTGCTACCTAGCCTTGTTGTTGGCTGATGTTTCACTCGGGGGTCAGCAGAGCTTCCCAACCTCTTGACCCTCAGCTTAACCTTCGGCCGCATCTACCAGAACGGAAGTGACTTCGGCCGCGCCCTCAACCCGGACCCTTTGGGACCCAGGCCTGCGATGATTCAGGCTTTGGGCCCTTAAAGACGCTGGATACTGCAGGGCCAATTGTTGTGGTTTTTCTGGCCTAAAGTTTGGATGCCCCTGGTCCTCATCTTCCTATGTCTTTCTGGATGTAGAAGGTAGCGAGGAGGTATTCGGGCGGATGACCCATGATGATCGTGGACTCTGTTTTGTAGCTCCGTGACCTCAGTCCTCACCATTAGGGAGGAGGTTGTGATCCTTGAATGAAGCCTTCGGTGGGCCAACAGTCATGCGAAGCATTAGGCACTGCACGATCAGAATCTGTTGCGCATAATTTGCTTACGCTTGGGGGAAGCATTGCATTTGAAGGTCTGAGCAGAAACTCAAATCATGGCATTTCTAAAAAGAAAACATCAATCCTACTTTGCTGATTTTGCACTATGGAATAAGTTTAGGAAACCATATGGATTGCTGGACGCCTTACCGTTTCAAGGGATTGAGGCTTGTGCAGAAGAATTCCAATTAATCAATTGTTCTAATTCTTTGCCGATCGAAATTAAATCTTCCAAACAATCAACGCCATAAAAAAATCATCTGACACGTATTTTCCAGTTCGACGAATGCATTTTGAAATGCACTGCATTATAAGCTTCAGTTGGAATGTGTGGTAGGGACGCTTGTTTTGTCACCGTGCGGTCAAAGTTCGGGAGCCGCAAATACACCTCAAACCAAGCATAAATCCGCCAATACACCTCATCCATTGATCTGACAATCGGCTGTCCAAGTGTAGTGCGAACGAATTGAAAAGCACCACGCACTCTTTATAATTCTAAATGAAACAAGTACAGATGGCCTGCTCGTATTGCAGCTATTTTCAGCAATATCTATCTCTGCTCTCAAAAGCTTGAACTCTTCCCAATTATGCTAGGGTGGTATATTGGAAGTTTGATACTCACTATAATTTCATACTAGACGATTTAACGACATGCCAGAATGATGGTAAAAGGTATAGCGTGTTAGTGTGGAATATGACAGTGCATAAATTGCAGTATGACTTAAATCTTTTGAAGAATTTGACGGATAAGTTTTTTGGCTATATTGATCATAAAATGAAAGTTATGCACAAATATTTTGATTTGGTAAAGCACACGGCGTTCAGGCGGCTTTTAAAGGAAATCTATCCAGAAGTTACAGCTGAATTTTCCCAATGGAGCTCAGTTCTGCGCCACCTTCCATCCATTGAAATGACGCCAAGACATGAACAGTTTTTGAAAAAAATTAAAAGAACCATTGAGCACAATTTAAACGCATACGAGGATATGATTGGAACAAAAATGATGGAAGCGAAGCCACGAACCTACGGCAAGCATTGCGAAAAGGCGAAATGTATATTTTTGAACACAACGATTCTTTTAAAAAACTTTATTGAAACTTTGACACAACTTGACATTTCAAACGAGATGAACAATTTCATTTATCTCACTAATCCCAAAGAAACACAATTTAGACTAGATAATATGGTTCGCAGAAGAATACAAGATAAGATGGTACGCAAATTGGAAACTTTATTGCCACAGTTTCAGTGTTCGCGTGGATTAATTGTCGATAAGCTGAACGATTATCAACAGGAGATGCAAACTCAAATTGATTGCGAAGCGTGATCACTTATTTCGTTCAGTTATTTTTATAAATTTCATTCATGAAAAGACATTGCAAAAACATGGCTTTTGGGGTTGTGTTAGCGTAGCGCTAGCAAGGACTAACCCTATTATGGAAATTGAAATTATGAATGACTGCCATATATTCAGTGTGTAAGCCATACAGTTGTGAATGTGCTCCAATGAGTCAGAAAACTGTTTTAGTCTAAAAGTTAAATAGAATTTCTAATTGGTTGTGTAATGGCTAAAAAACTTCAAATGTGTCTGTTTTATGATTCGTGCACAATCTGCCGTCCGCCATCCTGACCTAAATTTACAGCTTAGAAAATTTGAAAAAATGCAAACACGGGATTAAAAGACATCGATGGAGCATACACCCCTTAGAAATATGAAAGAAAATCTATCACTTGTCTCATGTGGCCCCAGAGGTGCATTGCTGACTGGAACAGAATACCAGAATCTGTTATACTTGCTTCCCACTTACCATTCTCTGATTTCCTCAAAAGTGACACTGACCAATTCTCTCTTGTTAGGCAGACATTGCTGCTTCTGCCTTGATTCCCAGTGTTCACTGGAGTAAAATCAAATCAAATCTAGAGATTTATGAACACTATTTGTTAAATATTGTCGTAAACTAATTTTTCATTGTCACACTTTTAGCAAACTATTGGCAAAGCTTTGCCAATTTTCGCAATCAGTTACTTTCATTGAGGTTGTTCTATATTGTATCAGACAGCCTATCATACCAAATTTATGATTTGGCAGACCGAAATCGTGCATTGATTCGAATCGAACTACAAGTTGCTCAAAAACAGCAGGTCACTGCAAAAACGCTAATTTGTAGCACATACATAGCTTATCAAACTCAATCAGGCTGACACCTGGTTTCCCCCCATGAGATTCCCCCCCCCAGGCAAGAACCCCCATGAAAGTTCCCCCCAATGAAAGTCCCCCCCCCAAGATTTTCACCTATACCCACTCCTTGCGCTAACGCGTCCCCTAGTTGATACGGCTGTCTAAAAAGGGAAATTTGTGTCTTGGGGGGGGGGAACTAGTCGTCAAAAAGTCTTGGGGGGGGACTAACGTGAAAAGTCTTGGGGGGGGGGGAACTAGTCGTCGATTTCGACGCCTAGTCCCCCCCCCCCCCCCCACCCCAAGACTTTTGACGCCTAGTCCCCCCCCAAGGCACAATTTCACCTATTTTCACCTAGTTTCACTGCTGAGCCGTATCAACTAGGGGACGAGTTAGCGCAGGGTGTGTGTGGACTTTCAACGGCCCACGGCGAAAAGTGCCCAGGCGAAAAGTGCCCATGAATGAAAATATCTAAGGCCTAAGTTTTTTTGCATCATCTCAGCTCATTTTTGCCATTCCATTGAAATTTTTAGAAAAATTACATATTTTAAACATGCGAATTTACATGTCTTAAGCAGGAAGGCCCAACACTTTCAGAATATCAAAAATAATTTGGCTGATGACCAGGATCCCCCCCCCAAGGCTTTTACCGGCCAACCAAGCCAGTTTTGGACCAACCAAGAGTTTTGCCCCCCCCCAAGGCTTCTACCCCCCCCCCCCAACTTTTGCCCCCCCCAAAATTTTGCCTTGTATTCTTGTTTGTGTCCAGCTTTAAGGCTTCGCAAGCGAAGCCTACGCAGTTGCTTGTCTAGTTTGCATTCAGCTTTAAGGCTTCGCAAGCGAAGCCTACGCAATTGCCACTATACAATTTTTTTGACTAAGCCTAAGCCTTTTATAGAGTCAGTATACCACGAGTTTGATGTACCCAGAATAAATGTACCTATAGTAAAAAGGGATTTTGGCATTTGGGGGGGGGGATAATGGTCACCGAATCGATGACCAGGATCCCCCCCCCCCCAAGTGCAAAAACACCAAAAATCGCTTTGAAAGCATGACCATACGTACATAGATTACTGATTTTGGGGGGGGGGATACTTACGTGGGGGGGGGGGATACTTACGGGGGGGGGGATACTTCACAGGTGGGGGGGTAAAACGTTGAGGGGGGGGGGGTAGAAGCCTTGGGGGGGGATTCTGGTCATAAGCCAATAATTTCATGTAATTTCGCGTTTGTGAGCTACTAATTGGAATAATATTGGCTGTTTTTGTGGATCTTGTATTGTAGTTCTGCAGAAAAATGAAATTACATGAAAATATTTTGCATATTCTGCACCTTTGGGATCTGCCATTCTAGCTAGCCCTGAGGATTTATTTATTATGTCCTTGGCTAATTTTTTTTTGTATTTTTAAGTTTTTTAAATAGTTTAAACCAAATTTCTAAGCATTGCACCACTCTTATTATATTTTTTCGTTTCTTCCAGGACTCCCACAACTCAACCTTAATTCTAAAATTCTGAGGCTGTAGATGGATTAAACGATGGAATGATAGGAAAATAAGTAGAATATTCAAACCTAATGCTTGTTGTACTGTCAAACATATAAAATTAATGTCATACATGGGCACTTTTCGCCTGGGCACTTTTCGCCGTGGGCACTTTTCGCCTTGGGCACTTTTCGCCGTGGGCACTTTTCGCCTGGGCACTTTTCGCCTGGGCACTTCTCGCCGGGGCACTTTTCGCCTGGACACTTCTGTCCGTAACCCCCCTTTATCTACCTTTCCCTGCCGCATTTAATCAGTCTGGAAAGAATGCTTGTTTTTGGCTTCTTCTCCTTCTATCCATTCCCTTCTCTGACGCTTTTATACGAACCACTTTGCTTTGCTCAGCCCCAAGACCTTATTCGGAAGCCAAGCTGTCATGTCATACATTCATTTCTTTTTGAAAAGATTTGGAGAGTGAAAAACATTTTTTATTTGAACGCGGGATAGCCGCTTATTTCAGTTCAAAACGCAGAGGATATCTAGGCTGTCCTCAACAAATCACATAAGCTGTAGGGAGCGGGCTGAGCAAAATTTGAACCTTTTTTCACCTAAATATGATGCGTGATTCCTCCGGAACAGTAAAAGCTTTCGTGTTCACAATGTAATTAGATTGTTATTCTCACTTTATTAGCCTAAGAGGAAGTAAATGAGAATAATGGAAGCAGATATCGGATAGCAGTTTAATTTAGGTCCAAAGGTGATTAACTCAAATACAAAGGACCTGGAGGCACCATGTCACGCCATGGATACAGACTCAAACAACTTTTCAGGTCCTGAGACCGCAGCACCCAGCTTCCTCATCTATATCACACGCTAGCCGCGCTCTTGCTTTTCGTCGCTCTGGCCAGGGAGAGCCATAACCTGTTCTTGCCCTGGATTTCCCTCCTGGCACCGTCTTCATATTTCCCGCCCCCCTGGGCACTCACCAGGGCTACCTCCTGGGCCCTGTCTCCCTGCTATTGAAGGTAGGCTTCCAGCTGTTCGATCTGAGACTGGCAGGGGGAGACAGGAGATGTGGCTGGAAGTGAAGCTGCTCTAGGACTGTCTGGCCATCGTAAATGGCCTCTTCGGCTTCTTCATCGTCGTCGGCGGCGGCATGGCTTCCAGCACGAGTGCGTCATGACTTGCTTGCAGAAAATTTTTCAAAAGGTAAACTGTAATCAAGCGCTAACTGGGTTGTGAATTTATCTATGACGTCAGAGAGAAGAAAAAATTATTTTTTTGCTCGCCTGAACGCTGTTTTGTGGGTGTTAATTAGGCAATGGACAAGTACGGAGGGCATCATCATTGTCATTTTGAAAGTTTGCATTGAGCAAAGTTTGGCGCTACTTAGTTTTAAAAAGAATCCAGAGTGAATGTTGTGAAATCGCTTAGGATTTGCAAGGCATGGGGCAGGCACGGGTGATATAATACCACCCGTTGTATTTCACGGCACAGGACGGAGGGTAGTTGGCCTTGAAACTTGCGCAATGGTTACCTGCATTATTCTTCATGATTGACAAGCGCGGTAAGGAAATTGGGCAGAAGCGAGCGGAGCTTTAGCGAAGTGTCAGCACCTAGCCCCTCTTTTTGACCCAGGCTAGGCACGTTTCTGGGGTCAATGTTAGATATTTTAAGAGAACTTTACTGAGAAGGTCAAATATTTCAGAAATGTGGTTGCCGAAAAATTTTGACGCCTCTTTTTTATATATTTTTTCGAAACTAAACACGAAACTAAACTTTTGGTGGCCTGTGAGTGGTTTTTTGAGTGATTCGACCACCATTCGAACCGTCTTGACGAGAGTTCTCTGAACTCTGAAGGACAAATATTTTGGCAAATTCTCGCGAATTTTGGTCAATTGGATAATGCTCATTCCAAAGCAGAAAGAACTACAGCGATTGTAGCTTTATGTGATGAACAGTAGCCTGGGTCGAAAAGAGGGGCTGGGCGCTGACACAGCGCTAAAGCTCCGTTCGCGCCAGCCCAAATGGCATCTGCTGAGCCACCTGCATTTTGTTTTTGCCCACAATGAAAAGAGCCAATCAAATTTTTGGAAGAATAGAGAATCAATTGAGGCTTGCCGATGGTACCAGATATAAATCATTGTCACCATAAAATTAGTTGAAGTTTTGCGGTTCATTTGATATAAAGTAGTCTGGGGTTGGTTAATAATAAAGCCAATTTTTGAGCCAAAAATTGGTGGTTTGAGATCGCAGCTAAAAGGATTAAAACCATGGCCTAATCTCAATTCCAAACTCGAATCTTCTATTTTTGGGAAGTGTAAAAGCCCCCCTGAGTTTTCTCACAATTCGCCACTTAACCAATTTGAAACCGATTTGAAACCTTAACCGATTTCAGAAAGCTTCACGCCGGACCAACTTTCAAAGTTCCGCTGGACTCTTTTGTAATCCTCAGCGTAATAGGCCAATATGCCTTTCAGTTTCGTGTTAAACTCTACAGCCTCTTTCCAGTTGGCACAATCTGCAATTTTGTCGCAAGCATCTCTCACACCGACAATTTCTATCGTACACGGCTTAGAAGCAAAAGAGGGCATTGGCTGCTTTGGGAAACCTTGGCCGTAAAAGGTTTTATTGAAGCCGGCGTCCATGGACTGTTTGGTGGCCAGTTTGGGGTCCGCGCAGGCTTTGCTGTGAAGGGAGACGCATTTTTTCTCCACATCGATGCATTTCAGCTGCACGTCGCCTGGTTGAAGGAATGGGCATTTGAGAGCTTTTATGAAAGAGCGAGGCTGGTAAACTTTTGGGCCTTGGCGCAGGCGCCTGTGTTGCCTGTTCTTTCGCCGGTTGTACATCTGAAGCACAAAATTATGCTGGGTTTTGGGCATCGATTTTGATTTAAAACAAATGTTTTCTTTTCGAAATTTTCGCTAACATTTGAGGCACCTTTGAATCCATGCTTTTTTATGTTGGTGATTACAATTTTTAGCACTTTTCTGAAGCTATTTTGCCAAAACGTCTAGCTTAAGAAAGGTAGATTTACGCTTAAACTAATCCTGCATTGCCTGATTTAACCGATTGTTCTGTTGCAAGTGGGTGACACTACATAATTTGCCTGGGGGACTAAACAATTTTTTCAATATTAACTAATTTTTTGCGCGGCCGCAGGCCGCCTGCCACGACGGGCAGGGCAGTCAGAGCTCCGGAGGCCGTAGGGCATGGGCGCGGAGGCCCCGGAGCGTAGCCTAGCATGCGAAGCATGCTAGGCGAAGCGTAGGGGCCATAGCGCCCATGCCCGGAGGCCGGAGGAGCTCTGGCGCCCTGCACGGAGTGGTGGGCGGCCAAGGCCCGCTTATACAGTTACCCCATTTTTCGTCCGTCTGTCCGCATATATATATATCTGGTACCATCGGCAAGCCAAATGTGGATCTCTTTTCTCCAAATATTGAAATTGCCTCGAGTAAAAAGTCTAAGAAATACATCTACTACTAGAGGAATCTGCTTCATAGACAATTGCATTTTGTTTCAGCGCGCAGTTCAGTGGCTCTTTCCAATGCGCGCTAAAACAAAATGCAGGTGGCTCAGCAGATTCCTCTAGTAGTAGATGTATTTCTTAGACTTTTTACTCGAGGCAATTTCAATATTTGGAGAAAAGAGATCCACATTTGGCTTGCCGATGGTACCAGATATTTCTTCCACTTTTAATAAAATAAAATAAAAAAAAAAGTATGCTGGAAAAAAAATTTTGGGAGAAAAAATACTTTTGACTTGCCGATGGTACCACATATTTCATCCACATAAAAAAAGCAAAAAAATTTGTCATGAGAGGGGTTCGAACCTAGCCTTCACTTAGGCAGGTCAGACGAACAAGCCACTTGACCACACAGCCACTTGTCAAACTGTGCATAATTAGCCTATATCAATTACATGTAATTGCATTGGACCTCTCCGATTGATGCCATTAGTACAGGCCGATTGAATACCTACTATCATCCATTGAATAGATGCGGAGGAGAAGAAGAAGAAGGAGAAGGAGTTCGGACAAATAGTTTTTTGAATTTTTCATGGTAAAATCAAACGTTTTATGCAAAACTCAAAAGATAAACTATATCTGGTACCATTGGCAAGCCAAGAGTAAAACTCTTTTCTCCCAAAAATTGACTGCCCCGAGTACAAAGCCAACGAAATTGATCTACTACTAATGGAATATTTTTGAATGCTTTTAAAGTTGAGGAAATAACTGGTACCATCGGCAAGCCGAAATAGAGCTCTTTTCTCCTGAAAAAATCGATTGCCCCGAGTGTAAAGCCAAAGAAATTGCCCTATTACTAGTGAAATCTGCTTGTGGGGCATTTGCATTTTGTTTTCGCGCGCAGTTCCAGGGCTCTTTTCATGCGCGCTCAAACAAAATGCAGGTGACACAGCAGATTTCACTGGTAATAGGGCAATTTCTTTGGCTTTACACTCGGGGCAATCGATTTTTTCAGGAGAAAAGAGCTCTATTTCGGCTTGCCGATGGTACCAGTTATTTCCTCAACTTTAAAAGCATTCAAAAATATTCCATTAGTAGTAGATCAATTTCGTTGGCTTTGTACTCGGGGCAGTCAATTTTTGGGAGAAAAGAGTTTTACTCTTGGCTTGCCAATGGTACCAGATATTTCCTCAACTTTAAGCATACAAGAAATAAAATAAAAAAATTATATTATATTATAAAAAATAATTATTAACAAAAACAAAATATTTGCTAGTAAAAATAAAAGAATTGTTAATAAAGTGAAAAATTTAGAACCCAATAGGCTCAGCGAAAAGTAAATCATCTTACCACTACACCACAGGGGCGCATGGATTTTGCTGGGAATTAGTCTATTTTTAACGCACAAATCTGCGCAGTTGAAGACCCGAGGGAAGGGGCTGGGGGACGAAATGAATACCTACACCCGTTCATGGAGTAGATGCGAAGAAGGGAAGGGAAGAAGGGAAGAAGGGAAGAAGGGAAGGGAAGGGAAGGGAAGGGAAGGGAAGGAGTTCGTGCGGCACTTTTGTTTGCAAATTTTCAAAGCAAAGGAAGCCATATTTTGCTAATTTTCGCGAGTACCCCCCACAATTCGATGTTGTTCTTTCCAATGCTGCAAAAATCTCATCAATTGGTGCAGGCAATGTTGAGAAAAACGCTTATCAGTTTCAAGATCTGGCAATAACCCTCAAAACATACACCTGGGTCGAAAAGAGGGGCTGGGCGCTGACACTCCGCTAAAGCTCCGTTCGCGCCAGCCCAATAGTCAATTCGATGTTGCTCTTTCCATTGCAAAAAAATTATAGCGATTGGAGCTTTCTGTGACGAGCAGCAGCCTTATCAAAATTGAGATCTAGCAATAACCCCTAAAACGTACACCTGGGTCGAAAAGAGGGGCTGGGCGCTGACGGTTCGCTTTGCTCCCTCGCGCCAGCCCAATATGTATGTGTGTGGTACTGCAGCCCGTACTCCTCGGTTTTTCAATGAAATTGGCTAAAATTTTGCATGGAGGCCCGCCTAGGTGGTGGCTCGGGACGTTTTTGTGCGCTTGGCGCAATTTTGATTTGTTCCAGATTTATGATCAAAAAACCTCGAAAATTGGGGGCTCAAATTTCGAAATTTTTTCGAAAAAGTGCATTTTATTTTATTAATAGTATAATTTACTGAATCAAAACCTCAGAAAACAATTTTTCATAAAGGGTGAAACTAAAATGGAAAAACATTGTTTAATATATATTATAAGAATTAATATTCAACAATAGGTATAAATGAAACATGACAACCTGCTAAGGATCAAGGCCGCGCATCTATTGGCGACAGCCGATATTACCTTGTTTCTTTTTCAATCAAATTTCTTGCACCAGAATTATTTTTGGCGAAAGCGAAGCAAAGCAGCCATCCAGCTACGGCCAGCTGTTGAAAGTGCATGTTAAACAGTAGATTGATTATCTATTTTGACGTGAATGAAGCCTTCTGGCCGAAGCTATTATTTATATCATTTCAAAGCATGCATGATAGATTGGTTCAGCTGTTTTCGCAATTTATTCTTTCGAGCTGATTTTAGAATTTCGATCAGCAAGGTGGGCAAAATAATTTAAGTCGGTTTTATCCGTATCATATCAAAATATGGTAAATTGGTTCAGCTGATTTCGCAATTTATTTTGACTAGCCGATTTGAGAGTTTGCGACAGCCGAGAATACCTTGTTTGAAGACTTTGTTTTTACTTGCTCTTTTCAAACAAATCGAAAAAGTCAACTACAATAAAATAAAAAGATAATGGTGATAAAGCAAGCCAATAAAAATGTGCTAGGAAGGAGGAATGTGCTCAGGAGTCTTTCAGGCAGCGGCGCTGTGGAACTCGTAGGACCAGTCACCTAAGACCCCAGCAGCCTCAAACAGTTCTTTGCATAGGATTTTTTCTCGGGGCAAAAAGCGCAAGGGGACGGGGACCGGAGTGTAGATGAGGCGAATGTCGAAAGGAAGACTGTCCAGGAGCTCCTCCGCTGACGGCGGTGGGGGGAAATGAGGGCGTGGGACGAGAGGCTGTAGGATAAGATGGAAGGGGCGTGGGAGGCGAGGCAGTGCTTGAGTGAGCCAATGGCTGTGATCCATCTGGATAATGTAGGCGAGTTTGAGCAGGGCAAGGCTGGGCGGCAAGGCCAGCTGGAGACGACCGAGACAGCTGGGTTTGCATCGTTTGCGAGAGCCTGAAGGGAAGGACGGAGTGGAAGCAAGGACAAATGGCCAGGGTGGGCCAGAGGTATGCCAGATGCATGCATGGAGGCTTTGAAGGGTTGGCGGGAGAATGGAGAGCACGCTGGCCAGCTCTTCCGGCTTCAGGCTGGGAAGGCGGAGGTGGGTGAGGAGTGGGAGGGAGGCGAGGACTTCCTGGAGCTTCTTGCTGCTCTTCAGGCCCTGGAGATTGAGCCGTTGCAGGCTGGGTGGCAGGGTGATGTCCTTTGGAAGGCTGCAGATGCTTAGTTGGGCCTGCTCAAGCTTGGGCGCCAGCTCCACTAGACGGAGTAGGCGTATGTCGTCTTCGTCGGATGCCTCGATGACGAGGCAGCGGAGCTGCGCCAGTCGCCGGCTGCCGCTAAAGGAAATGCGTCCGAGACTGCATTTATCGATTCGTAGGCGTTGAAGAGAGGCTGGCAGAGAGTTCAGACTCAGCAGCTCTGGCCCGCAGTCTAATTCAACCTGGAGGTTGGTGAGATTAGGAAAGGAAGCGAGCATGTGCCAGTCGGAAAGGAAGCGAATGGGCACAGTGAGGCTCTCCAGTTGAGGCAGTAGGTGGGCGTGCTGGGCGATGGAAAAAGAGAAGATCTGACGGAAGCTGCGGATGGAGGGCTTCGGGAGACTGCCGGGGAGGCCGCAGTAGTGGGAGAGGCAGTCCACTGTATCCGGCAGGGCGTCCCACAGCTCCGGCGTCATCTTATTCACCTCCAAGCTGCGAAGGCTGGGCAGGCGGCCGCTTTCCAGAATCTCCACCAGTTGGCTGCTCTCGTTGCCCCACATGCCCTCCAGACAGAGACGGGTGAGGTTGGGTAGGTGAAGGTTGGAGGGTAGTGTCACATAGGCCTGGAGACGGAGCAACTGCTCTGCCTGGTTGCGGCGAAGAAGTAGCTGCTCTGAGAAGGAAGGCGAGATTCCGTTGGGGAGCTTGAGGCAACGGAAGGGAAGCGTGAAGTGTGGCGGAAGACTGCGGTTGGCTCTGAAGACGGGGAGGGCGGGCAGGAAAATGGAGGGAATGAGTGGTTGGCCGAGTGCGTGGCTGATGGTCTGCATCTGCTCCAAGCTTTGCTTTGAGACCGCGGCTAGCACCTTGGCCAGCACCGGTCCTCGTAGCACTGCTAGCGCCAGAGCCCCATCACTGCCCTGTTTTTCCATCCTGCAATCCGCGGTCCTGCAGTCCTGTCTGGATAAGCTGGTTGAACGCGCCCAAAAAACGGCACTGGGCTGAAACAAAACGAATTGCGGAATAAAATCTGGTCCCAGCCTTGGATGCAGTGAAGCGCAAACTTTCGAAAAGTATAATAATGCGGCGCTTTTTTCGCACTGCCCAATATGTAGTAAAGCTAAGACAGAATTTGATAGACTCTATAGGAAAGGATTGATCTTTTGAGAATCGGAATCAGAAATCAAATCTCCAATTCAAATCTTAACAGCTCAGCAACTAGTGCCAGAAACTGATGTAGGGCAGGAAAATGGGTGAAGGAAAGTGAAGGCGGGCTGACTCACTGAGAAGGGAGCTGCAGAGAGGCGCCTTGGCCTTGGATCAGAGAAAGGTGGGAGCTCAGCCCCACCTTTACGACCTCTCTATGGGGGGTCGCTCCAGCGCATTTGCATCCTTCCCTGCCCCCTTTTCCCTATTTTTGGGTGCAAGTTGCAGGCACAATTTCCTCCTTTCTCAAAATTACAGCCAAATGATTCTATTTGGCTAATGCAAATATAAACCGTCAATATCAAACACTCATCCCTTTCTTTCCAGCCAGACGATGCCATATAGCTTCAACCGCTGATGCAGAGAAAAGGAACAAAGAACGGTTTCGTTTCGAGAACTGAGTAACTAATTGTTTGAATAGAAAAGTATTAAGACGTGATTTTTTTGTTGTTCACAGTTTATTTATGATGGTGAAGAAAGGGCCCTAAATGCCCAGCCAACATGCCTAAAGGGAGCAGGAATACGGCAAAGACGGAGTCATATGGATAATGGCAGAGAATCTTGACAGCTCAAGAAACTCCTTCCGCAGACATATTTAATGATAAACTGGCTACTTCTGAACAACAGCATCATAGCCTAAGTTTTCGGCAATGTGATAGCATTTGAACCTTACAATTGTCCCAAAGATAGCAAACATGAGATTGAGAACCTTCAATTTACAGTTTCCAGCGGAATGCAAACTCTGGGACGTCATCTTATCAGCTGTTTCAAGCTCAAACCTTTCGCCCGTGGCTCTTGTGGAACCGTCCGATTCCGTAAAGTCTCCCTTCGCAGTCATCAGCAGAAAAACTATTTCTGCAGGTTAATTTAGAGCAAGAATAAATTTCTTCTGATTGCTAAGATTGAGTGGAATTATTAAACATGTATCAAGGTCGAACTTGCTTAAATCATTTATAATCTTCTTGTTCCATGATATAAAAGAGCTCGTATTCAGATCGTAGATGAAGAGCGAATAATTACAACGATTTCAGAAGGCTTCTTCAACAGTTTCGGCATTGATG
Source organism: Ptycholaimellus sp. GST1_10 (assembly GCA_030248095.1). NCBI lineage: Eukaryota > Metazoa > Nematoda > Chromadorea > Chromadorida > Chromadoridae > Ptycholaimellus > Ptycholaimellus sp. GST1_10. The sequence continues at coordinate 24,272 of JASANA010002188.1, forward strand.
AAAATGAATGGAAATGAATGAATGAGCTTTTTTTCTTATTTCTTTTTTCAACGATTTGAATGAACGACAAATGCTATGTGCTAAATGACCAATGCTAAATAATGCCCCGAAACACAATGGTTACCGACAGTTTGCTGTGGTTGCCGACAGTTTGCGGGCCGCAAATACTCCTCAACCATAGATCTGACAATAAATGAAATAAATAAATGAGAAGCATCACGCACTTTTTTTAATTATTCTAAATGAAAAGAGAACAAATGGCCTGCTCGTATTGCAGCTATTATCAGCAACATCTACCTCTGCTCTCAAAAGCTTGGACTCTTTCGCATTGCATTCGTACAACAACGCTGTAAATCGGCAAGACAATGAGCTGATAATTGGGCAGCTGCGTGGCTAGTCAATAATGGAAAGTTTCTGGTGGAAGAACATGTGGGTATTTGAAGCAAAGGGGGCGAGTGAGGTGGAAGCGGTGGGTGAAGATCAGGTGTTAGGGCTTGGCCTTGTCGTGGAATGTCTACCTGTGCAGGTAGAGACCCTGTCGGTAGGCGAAGAGCTTCTTGCAATGGCTGCATTGATAGGGCTTGAGCTTTTCGTAGATGGTTGTGCTGGTCTAAATCATCCCGGGAGGTGAAGAGCTTCTTTCACCGGGTGCATTTGAAGGCCTGGTCGTGCACTGCGCGCTTGTGCGTATCTCTGTTTACGCTCAGGCCGAACAGCTTGGAGCAGCGGGTGCATTTGTAGGACTTGGGCTTCTCGTGGATGGCGCGCTTGTGGCGAGCAAGACTGGATGCATCCTAGAAGGTTTTGGAGCAGAAGGCGCAACGAGTCTTAGCTTTTTGCCTTCCAACTGGTAAACGAACGAAACCTGCAACCTTCCAACCTGCAACTCACTAAAAGCAGGCGCAAATCAGAGCCCAGCTACTGCGTAGCTGCAGTTTCCTCTAATAAACAAGGGGAACTCTCTCCCTAGGACACGAAGTATCCGAAGGCCAACCTATACTCCAAACGCCCTTCCAGCTACTGCGAACCAGGAATTGCAGAGAAACAATTGATAGTGATTTGAATGTTTCATTCACAGATGGCACCCAACAAACCTCAATTATAAGCAATACTTCTCTCTCCTCTGCGCATTTGCTCCGCAGCAATCATTCTATCATTTATTTCTTCCACTCTGTCCATACATTCTTTTTCATCTTATTTTACTCCGTTTTCTATCGATTCCTATAGGCGCAACAAATGAATAGCAGTGAATCTGAACGAGAAAAGCCAACTGAGCCTTTGAGAAAGAAACGACCTAGCAGCACATCTGAATAAAAATCACCTAAGACATATATCCCACAATAAAAGCGCGATTGAAATATTTGAAATGACTGAGAGAAGCAGCAGAAAATTATGCGTCCGGACTTGAGGATTCGTGATCGGAAACCTTGAATGAACCATATATGCACATCGGTTTTTTTATGAACAAATTGGGAAAACTAAAGAAACATTTATGTATCATAATTAATCAAAATTTTTCCTACTCCATGACTACACCTAAATCCAAGATGAGAAGGCCTTCAACCTTGCTCGTAGAAGCGGAGGGCGGAGCCTTGAACACTTGCAGAATCGGGGCTATGGTCCGTTCTCCAATGCGCGTCACCCGAAGCACTGCCTCTTCGCGAGCCCTTCAGCTTAGGTTAGAGTTTTTAGAGAAAAGTCATCAGAAAATGACAACCTCTGTCCTTCACGAAGCAGGGCGAGCCGCTGCTGGCTCAGCTTCCGGCTCTCTGCCGGGATGCAGGCGGCTATGAGTGAGCGAATGGCCAGCAATCCCTTCAAAAAATTGTTGAAAATTTTTTTCTAACTTTTTTGACTGAAATTTTTTTTCGAGTATTATTACTGCTGAAAAATATTGCTGGAAAGAAAAAATTTTGAAAAAAATTGCTGGAAAGAAAAGGACAAACGATGATGAAGAGCAGAAGACTGAGGCCCCAGTAAATGTTGTAGGGAATGTGCATCCATCCTTGCCGGCCCATCCACTTGTGCAATTTCTTGAGCAAAGCCTGGCAAGGCTAGTTGGATGATGCCGGAAGCAATGGGCCAGTGAAAATTGAGCGCGAACGTCGGCGTTGCCGAAGACAGTGAAGGAGGTGATGAAGATGGACAAGGAGGAGGTGACGTGGAAGATGTTCTGCCAGTGATCCATGCAGTCTCGAGGACTCGGCATCGGCCGCCGGTAGAGACAGGTCAGAGACACGGCCGTTGTCCTCAAGATATTCGCTTCTGATTCGGAGGGGGGAGGGAATTTGGGCAAATAATTTTGAAACTAATAATTATCTAACTTGCTCAAAATTTAAAAAAAAAAATTTTTGTAAATTTTTTTAAATCAAAATCAGCCGATATAAGAAAAAAACCGAAGATTGATGGCCAAGTAGAGGAAAAGGAGGAAGGGCATCAGGCCGCACACTGGACTGCAGCAGAGCAGGAAGGCCCAGATGACCACCATCTCCATGCGCTCTTCCCAAAACAGCGGCTCGTCCACCACCATCAGTTCCACGTCCTCCTCCCACTGCTTCCACTCCCAGCTCTGTGAAGTATTCATAATGGAGGTTTTTAATTTGTACATTTTGATTATTTGAGATTTATTTTTTGCCTATTTATTTCTATACATTCATTTATTTTTTATTTAATTTTAAATTTTGTACCATAAAAAGATTGATTCATGAACGATTAATTTTAGCGTTGCCAAAGCTCAAAGAAGCGAAGTAAAACCTTATCCGCAGGCGGTCGTCTAGATCGAAAGGCATTGTAGCAGATGCGCTGGCAACAAGTTTTCCACTTCCCCCTCCATTTACAGCCGCCAAAAAAGTAGACAAAACCTAGAAAATTATAATTTGTCCATTTTATCAGAAGGCAGAATGAAAAAGAGCAAACATGCACATCCGGTTTGGCTGAGCCATTTTCTGATGTAGGGAAGGAAGAAGTGAGAAAAAGCATCAATGATGACCACGCAAATGAAGTAGGCAATCAGCTTCTTCATATTCTTGAATACAAGGTAGAATGCCAAGTAGCCAACCATTTCCAGTATCGCCATCTGGATAAAACATCATTCATTGAGTCCCTGCCAATGGTTTTTAGCTTCAACTTTGTAGGCATGGAGAGCATCGTAGCGGGATTGAGTCCGGGGGCATTCCCAATCGGTGGCCAACTTGGTGAAGTAATATTGGAACTACAAAAAACCGGGCTGGAAATGCAAATGAATCATGGGTGAAACGCAAATTGAACCGCATCAATAAACTGAATTCCGACAGCAAGAGCCGCAATCCCACCATACTCCGCCACCTTACTCCTTGAAGCCAGACTCTGCAGCAGATTGAATCAGAATCATACATTCTAAAATTCTTTACACCGCAGGCTTTACGTGGTGGCTGGTCCAATTTTTTGACTCAAGAATCATGTTCTCCCACTGGCAAGTCAAATGCTAATTAATTTCTTCATCCTTACCCAGAAAGAGGGAACCATGTTGTGGCGGTAGATGACGTCAAAAGGCTCCAGCTCGGAGAAACGGGAGATGATAATGAACCAGATGATCACAACGGCAAGCACCAGCATCCACCTTTTGAGCCCCAAATATTTCCTTCTCTGTCAGCATTGATAGCAAGCATACGCAATAGAATGGCGTAGCCACTTTTGAAAGCAGGACATTTTGCGGCCTCCCGTGGCTTTCACGTACTCTGCCCTGGGCTCTTCGTCTGGTGGCTGAAAATTCTTCTTTTTAATTCAATGAACGCTAACAATAAAATTTAGTTAAATTAAAAAAAACGCTAATGAAAAACTATAACAAAAATAAATATTGAAATACCAAAATAAATGAATAGAAATAATAATAGTAGCATAGTAGCAAATAATAATAGTAGTGGAAGGAAACTGAAACCAAGCGAAGCATACTGCTGGAAAGAGAGAGGAAGTGAACCAAAATGTCCACACGCCAGTGGTCGTCCAGTTTGGCCTTGCGCCGCTGCCAGCATTGGAGGAACAGGAAGCTCCAGATTTGCACGAACAGCCCGTAGGCCATAACCAGCACACCGTCGAACACCTACCCTCATCCTTCTTATTTTGCATCCCAAACTCTCCCCCTATTACCTGGGAAGGGCAGCCGGGACAGATCCAGTTCCACAGGAAGCCTGCCAATAGACAGATTGTTAACGTGAAGGCTGAAATGAAGTGTAGGACTTTGATAGGGCATGTCGGCCAGCAGGAGGCTTTCGTTGACGCTGGGCAGGAGGTAGCAAGATTTGGCGTTCAGCTCGTAGTCCGCTATGGAACTGCCCAGGACAAGTAGGAGGCCCAGGAACGCTGGTATCGTCAGCCACTTAATTAGCCCAGGGTTAGGACCTAGGGATCGCTATACGACAATATTACTGTCCTCCTGTCCCCTTGGATTAGCAGTTTACCCATAGACCATGAAGGTCCCATGTATCGATTTATTGACAATCGTTAGATTCTTAATTTCTAATCTGAAATTCTTTTCAATGATTGGACAATAAGAACCTGCAAGAAGAATCCATGGAAGGCAAAGTAGAAGGCGGTGTTGAGGCCGAAGTACTCGTGGATGAGCCAGAGGGGCTGGTGCTGGAAGAAGCAGGCCCACCGGGCCCATAAACAGCGCAGCACCTGCCTCTTACTCAGCACCTCCGTCACCTCCTTCTCCTTCTGCCGCCTCCACTTCTGTCAAAGTCCCCTCTCCCCTCAAAGCTCTGTCCCTTTCCCGGGGTGAGAGGAGAGGGATACCTGTCCACGGGGGAGTTCGGAGGGTCCGTCATGCGTCGGGAAATAGTCCAGGATGAGGTCGGAGGAGACGGCTGAGTCCAGACTCACCAGCTGCAAGCACACTATTTAGGGCGGATGGGGGTTGGGAGATGGAGGCAGAACCTTCTTGTCCTGCTCCTGCAAAGCGCGCAGGACAATCTCCTGGGCAGCCCGCACCCGCTGTTCCCATTTCAGGCTGGGCTCCTTGGCTATCAGATCCTACAAGGGCTGATTTCCCATTTCCTGTTAGTCATAGGGGCTATTTTTTACTACAGGTACATTTGCTAATGGTTTGAGTCCAGCTTTAAGGCTTCGCAAGCGAGAGTAGAGCTTGCTTGCGAAGCCTTAAAGCTGGACTCAAACATGACCAATTAGTAAATGTACCTGTAGTAAAAAATTGCCGCCATAGGGCCAGGCCCAACAACCTTGCGATAGTGGACCAGACTGAACTGCTGGCCGTAGACGAAGGGTGCCGAGTAAGCCTTGTTCAGTCTGACAATCTTGAGAAATTTTGGAAGGACCAAGAAAAAGGGCAAAAAAAAGACTTCATGCAGTCCCGAAAGCAGCGGCAGAAGAGGGCCTCGATCCAGGAGCAGTCCTCGTCCAGCGAGCGGAGGGGGACCTCAGTCATAGGCACCAGCAGGCCGCGCAGGTCCGCGTACCAGCGGAGGCTGTCTGATTGAAGGCGTATCTGCAATCACTCTTCAATAGTTCAGCAAAAACCTCTCTTCTCCCTTTCTTTCTCTCCATACCTCTTTCCACTCTCATCCAGCAAGCCAGGATGGGAGTGGAAAGAGGTATGGGGAGAAGGAAAGGAAGAAGAGAGGTGGGTAGAAGAGGTGCCAGGTATTTGCTGCAGCCACCTTTCTTTTTCCTTTCTTTCTCTCCACACCTCTTTCCACTTCCATCCAGCAAGCCAGGATGGGAGTGGAAAGAGGTATGGGGAGAAGGAAAGGAAGAAGAGAGGTGGATAGAAGAGATGCCAGGTATTCGCTGCAGCCACCTTTCTTTTTCCTTTCTTTCTCTCCATAATTCTGTCCACTTTCATCCAGCAAGCCAGGATGGGAGTGGAAAGAGGTATGGGGAGAAGGAAAGGAAGAAGAGAGGTAGGTGGAAGAGATGCCAGTTATTTGTTGCAGCCACCTCTCTTCTCCCTTTCTGTCCCTCCATACCTATCTGCTGCTTGGACAGTTGCATTTTGTTTTTGGCGCGCAGTTCAGTGTCTCTTTCCATGCGCGCCCAAAAACAAAATGCAGATGACGCAGCAGATTCCACAAGTAGTAGATAAATTTCCTTGACTTTTTGCTCGAGGCAATTCCAAAATTTGGAGAAAAGAGACCCATATTTGGCTTGCCGATGGTACCAGTTATTTCTTCCACTTTTAATATAGTGTAAAATGTATAAATACAAATTTATATTATTTTATAACATATGAAAAAAAAATAAAAAAAAATAAACTCATTAAAAAATATAACAAACATAAAAGAATCGAAAATAAATTAAGATATTATTGGATAAAAAAATAAATAATAAATAAAAAACAAAATTATTTAAAAAATATAACAAAGAGAAAAGATTCGAAAATCAAAAATACAATTAAATTTATTGGCAAACTAACATATTTTTATGAAATTTTCATGATTTATACTTAGGGCTATCGATTTTGGGAAAAAAGAGATCTAATTTTGACCTGCCGATGGTACCAGTTGTTTTCTCAACTTAAAATTTTCAAAATAAAATAATTGCTAAAGAAGGATTCGAACCTTTCAGATTCAACCAGCCGTTCATTCACTTAGACCACTTCGCCACTGGTGCATATGCGTTGTTGTTTAACTGAAGACTTATGAATAAAAGTCAATACATGAGGTCCAAGGACCCGGGGGGATGAGTGGGGGAAGAAATGAATACCTACTATCGTCCATTGAATAGATGCGGAGAAGAAGAAGAAGAAGAAGAAGGAGAAGGAGGAGTTCGGACAAATGTTTTTTTACGAATTTTACTACAATTCTGCAAATTTTCAGCAATTTCTCGCGAGTTTTGGTCAATTTGATGATGCTCTTTCCAATGCAAAAAGAATTAGAAAGATTGAAGCTCCCTGTGACGAGCTAGAGCCTTATCAAAATAAAGATCTAGCAATAACCCTCAAAACGTACACCCAGGTCGAAAAGAGGGGCTGGGCGCTGACGGTTCGCTTTGCTCCCTCGCGCCAGCCCAATAACCTATTTCCTCTTTCATCCAGCAAGTCAGGATGGGAGTGGAAAGAGGTATGCGGAGAAAGAAAGGAAATGGTAATACCAACTAAATGCTGAGCCACTGCCCTTGTTTTACCCAGCATTTGTTCTGACTGGTCAACTATGCCGCTCTATGCCGTTTCGTCCAACTATGCCGTTTCGTCATTTTTCACTTTGCTGTGATTGTTACAGCTCTCACAGCTTTGTGATGATGGTAAAAAAAATAAGAAAGGAAGAATAGAAGTAAGCCAGGATGGGAGAGGACAGAGGTATTGAGAGAAAGCAAAGGAGAAGAGAGGTTAGAAGAGAAAGATGATACCAGGACGAAAACGGCGCGGTCCTCGGGACAAGCGGAGTCCTTCTGCTCCTCCACCGCCGGCCGATAGAGCTCTTTCGCGTCCGACAGGCTCGCCAGGAATGCGCTTCGGGTACGCGCCATCTTTGTGCTGCTCTGAGGCAAGATAGGGGTGATGAAACAAGCTGTGAAAAGGTTTAGAGGCCAACCGATGGACTGCGGTAGCAGAGTACGAAATCCGGGATCGGCTGTTGGCCTAGACTACGGAGGTCTCGTCTAGTTGTCATCCTGCAGCAATGGTTGTTAAAGGTAGAAAGAAGTTGAAAGAAAATTGAAAGGCAAGAAGTATGGTTGGAAAGCGATTGGTGCTGTTTTGACGGCTGTGACTCAAGAGTTCGGTGTTGAAATGGTTTGAGGCTTGGGGCAGGGGTTGCGAAAGGCGTGTGGAAAATTTTGCGCTCTGTGACATGCAGTTGCTGCTGTATCGCGCACTAATGGATTGAGGCCTTCGCATGGAGTATATTATTTCAAGTCTCGAAAAATAGGAACATCATTAAAATGTTTTGGGTTTTGAGAGCAGGGCAGGGTAGAAAAAACTGCTTTGGCATCACCAATGGCTTTTATAATACATGGCGCAAAGCATCAACAAAAAGACACCCAAGTTTGTACCGGTGAAAGTCGTAAACATTCGCGTAGGGGGCAAAGTCGCATTGCGCATTGCTTTTCTCCTAAAGGAAATGCGTTAGCACGATAGTCACCGAATTTGAGGCTTAGTTTCGTGTTGCCAATGGAACCTGGTAAAAAAGCGTTTGATCACGCGGGTCTCGCCTGAAACCACAAGAATCCCTGTAAGCAAGCAAGCATTTGCATCAGCCTCGACTAAAATTTTCACCTAAATTCCCCGCAAAACCTAAATTGATAGACCGCTGTCAATTTCAGTCATGAAGTTACTGAGAGGTCTGCCTCGCCATGGCCTCCGATGCCTTCACAGCAGTCGTCCCGTTTACACCAAGAGAAGTAAATTTATTTTACTCGGCTGCAAGCAACCAATCATGCCCAGGGAAATTTTGCTCGAACTTCCACAAGCATCATTTATCTTTCGCTTAACATTCTCTTCTAGTTGCTATTTCTTGGTTAAGGTCTTTCGTCTTGGTTATTTCTTGGATTAGGCCCTATGTGACTTTCTGGCTTCCAAATTTCAGCAACCTAGTTTACAGTCCTAGATAGATACTTTTGTGCAGTTGCTGTTACATTCCAAGGCCTTTTGCAGTTGTGATCTCGGAGGAGGGGAATCGGGTGACGGTGTCCGGAGTTCCGGAGGCATCTGCCGCCAGCAGTTTAGCTGACAAAGTTCAGGAGCCGTTCTTTGCCGCGAACGCTTGCATCCTCTGCCGCCTCGGCGTCCCCTTCAAATATTCCGTTATACCTATCCTCAGCCTTTTTGTGCACTTTTTATTCTTTTTCATTGCTCATTTTTTCGATCATTTATATGACTCTAGTTTTCAAATGTAATCAATTGATATTTTGTATTCTTACTTATTTCTACATCACGAAAAAGAGATGCAGTCAATAAATGCGCCAAATGTGATGCAAATGTGCTCTCGTATGGCGGATGTGAGAGAAGTATAAAGTGAAAGAGCTGGATGATGGTTGAGGACGTGCTGGTGCTGGAGCAATTCATGCGGGCGGATGGAACAGTGCTGCCGAAAGAGATCACGGGCCTGTGCAGCAAGCAGCAGAAGCGGGTGGAGGCCGCAGTTCTGCAGGCTCACTGGGCCGGACTCTTTCCCACATCCCCAGAACCCCAAGGTTCAGGCTCATTTCAAATCAAAGGATGAGAGTTAAAGTTTTTAATAATTTTATCCAATTTGGTTTTGACGATAAGCAGATTTTTTCTTCATGAAAATCGCGAAATTCGATTTAGATTTGCACTTGGCTTGTTCAATCGTTGTTGCAGTCATTGTTGCCGTAAAAATTGATAAAAATGGAAAAAATGCTTGGTGCAGGGTATCGAAAGTTCAAGCGGTATTGGGAGGATTCGAGCGAGCTATTCTCAAGGGACTTGGAAGTCAAATTTGGATCCTGGTTCTGCTGTTTCTTTGCTTTTTAGAGATCCAAACAGGATTGTTGTTTCCCAGGTATTACATCCAGAAACACTTCCGACCGCGAGGAAAAGTGGAAAAGGAACAGATCGACAAGTTTCTCTGATGCACTTGTGTCATTTTCAGAATTTTCATTTATCCTTCTCAAAAAAAGGAATGCATGGAAATGTGCGGAACCTTGGCAAATTCACAAAAGATGATAGAGAGTATTTGGCAGAGTTATCCAGCAGAATGAAATGGCAGAAGCCAAGAAAGTCACTTCTCACATCCGCATTCTAGCGCTAAGGTATGCATGAGGCACTGTAATTGAACAAACCAAAATTTCACTTAATCTCACGCCCTTCTTTGAAATGTCAGAACGTTTATGAAGGTAGAAAAATGGTGAATCTGGCACATGACGGATATCAGCAGTTGCATTGGTCGCAAGTCATGCATTCAAATGCTCGCTTCCAGTCTACGAATCAGGAACACTTCTCAAGAGATCGCTGCTATCGCTCTGCCACCATTGACTCTGCCTTTCTCTTCAAAATCATCAAATCCAACGCTCAAAGTTCGCGCTATTTCACATCACATTTCATCTGATCCCCTCCCTTTCCTCCGCTCACAAACTAGCACTGATCAATACCAGCCAATTACTCTCAAAATTCTCCCTCTCCAAATCGACACTGCCTGAAAAACTGCCACTACAGCACATACCATCAATCTCAGCTCAATCTGATGCAAACAAACTGCGCGAGTTACCTGGGCTTGATTTCTATTTTGATGCAATCGAGAAGCAAAAGATTGGCAGTGAATGAAGCCTCATAGGCGATACTCAGACTAGCTGGACGGCGGAGGGCTCGCGGCTTTGACGACTGGAGCCAGCCGGGGTGCGGCTGGCCGGGGAGGGACTGACGCGAGTGGGGCTGGAGGTGCGGCGGCTGCGTTTCCGCTTCAGTTGGCCGAAGAGGGCGGTGGAGTTCTTGCGGGAGCGGCTGGGAGCTTCGCTGCTGCCGTACTCCTCGCCCACCAGCGCTTCGGCCTCCTCCCTCAAACGGCGTCTGGCGATGGAGTGGGGTACACTGGTTTGTTCAAAGGGATAGGTGGGCAAGAATGGGGGGCTGGGGTTGAGCTGCTGCGAGCATTGGATCGTGCATTGATGGTTTGACCAAGCGTTCATACGGATTTAAACTTCGAGTGTTGGGCAGTTATTTCAATTATTGTCTCCGTAAATACGAGGTACAGAACGGAAGCCGTCCAAGCATCTGACTTCAAGACGGGGAAAATTATTTTATTGCCCTTCTCAAAAAAAGGTGGGTCAGCCCATCGGATGGCAGGAAGAACACTGACCGATAAGGCTGCAGGAGGGCTGCCACGCAGGCGTCGTGCTCGGGCCCTGAGGGCCGTTTGGTGTGGTCCAGTAGCCGCTCTGCAATTCGCCGATGGAAGGCCTCCATTCGACGCTCCAACTCTTCCAGCTTCCAGATTGCCTCCTAAAATCACCTCCTATTTTCTGTCACCCCTACTTCATCAAATCTGACTAAGCTCAGTTTCCGGCCTCTACTGAGCCCTTTTTATCTTCTACCATCTGCATCAATGGCAAGAATGAGATCGGAAAAGAGTCCGATTTTGATAGATATCATCAGCTATGGCGTGAAAACGAGAGAGATGGGAGCAAGCCAGAAGTTTGGGAGCCAGGAGTGGAAAGGGATATTTGCAAGGACACATTTGTTGTGAGAGAAAGTGGCTAGGGGGGAAGGGAAAGAGGCCTTAGGGTGTCAGGTCTGCTCTGGGAGAGTTTTGAGGGGCAAACGGCACACGGCCTTACCGTCAACTGACTCGGCATCAGCAGGGCAGTGTCAATCTCTTCCACCTGCCAAGCTAGCCTACTACTGCCTACGTCCCCTAATGTTGCTTCCTCCGGCAGGGAGGCAGCTGCAAAGTAGGCAAAGGGGATGAAGGGGAGGGGTACCATTTTGGAGGCCCCTCTAGGCGTCTTCTTCATGGCGTCGATCTCGGACTGGACGGCCTCCAGCAGACGCTCCAGGTCCTCCAGGGACTCGCCCTCCTCGGCAGCGGCTGCGTCGTCGATGGCCGGCATGTCCTCCGAGTCCACCTTCAACCCACTTTTTTATTATTTTTTTTTATTTTGGTTTGAAATTTGGTTTTCATTTTTTTAAAATATTTTAGCAGCCGCAGAAAGATTGAATCTATTGACAGCAGTAGAAAATGCAGCCTCTACTGCTGTCAATCGATTCACTCTTTCAGTCTGACAGCAAGAGCAATGCCATGCCTAAATATTTTCCAAGACTGGATAACAGGATTCTATTCAATTATTTTTTAGGATTTATTCCAAATTTATTCATTTTTTCACTTTGCAAACAAGCAGCCTCTCGAGTCTTCATAGAGGCCCAAATGCAGCTGTTACTGACCGGTAGTCTCCTAGGCTGCGGACTGGGCTGCGATGGAGCCGGCGATACGTCCGGTACTACAAGTCCCTGGTCGGACTTCCGCCGGAGCTGAAGGGGGCGGAGTGCAGATCCCCCGGTGGCCTCCGGGATGGGCAGAGAGGCGGTGGGTGAAGGTCGAGGGGCGTGCTGCTGGGGGATCGGCTGCGGGATGTGGTGGTGGCGGACGGGGAAGATGCCGGGGGACGGCAGCACCGTGGCCTGGGCCAACGTGAGCATGCGGACGGCTAATTGGCGAAGGAGGAGCTGAAGCTCGGCCTGTAGATTGGGGGAGGTTGGAGAGTTTTCACTTGAGGCTAGGAGGCTGGTGGTTTTCATTGACTGAGGCTTTCCGGACTGAGGAACAGCTAGATTTCCGAAACATCTGGATTGCGATAGCTTCCAATCTTTTTAAAAGCCGACTATTCGATGATTGAATTTTTTCAACACTCCTAAGCATTTATTTTTCCTTCTTGTTAGTGGTGAAAAAAATGACAATAAAGTTTTCGGTGCTGCTCTGCTGGTCAGAAATGAGAGGTCGAGAGGTGAAAAAGGGAAAGAGGGACCTGAAAACCGGCCAGCAGAAGGTCGGGGTCGGGAAAGGCGTCCGCGTCAACCGTGAGCGAGACGACCATCTCTGTCCCCGATTGCACGAACCTGCCATTGCCAGCATCCCTGAGAGTCCTAAACGGAGAACCCCACCAACATTTTCACCAATACCCCCACCCCCGGCGCTAATGCGTCCCCTTTTTGTTACGGCATTTAAAACGGAAATTTGGTTTTTGGGGGGGGGGGGGGAAACTAGGCGTCAAAACTCTTGGGGGGGGGGGGGACCCGTCGTCGATTTCGAGGACTAGTCCCCCCCCCCAAGACTCAATTACACCTATAGTCCCCTAATTCCACCTACCATTCGCCACAGCCATAACCACTCGGGGTCGAGTTTGCGCAGGGTGTGTGTGGTAGGTAGAATCTTGGGGGGACCTTCATGGGGGGGGGGGAACTTTCATGAGGGGGGGAAACTTTCTTGAGGGGGGGGGGGGGGTCATCGCCATGGGGGGGGGGGTAAATCCCATGAGGGGGGGGGGGGAAACTAGGTGTCAGCCAAACGCGCAAGATGATGCCCACTACACCACTGTACCAATGGCAGTGTGACTCAGAGTTTGTGAGACTAGCGCGACACATCCATTGGCTCCTATATAACACCAGAGAAACGCACATCAACTAACAGCCCCTACATCGACACCAAAAATGAAGCCTCTGCTCTTACTCGCTCTGATCGAGGCTCTTTTCCTCTCTACTTTCGATTATCTCCCATCAGTATCTCATTCTTTGGCCGCTCATCCTTTGTTCTGAGCGATTGTAGAAGGGCGAAGGATCAATGACTGCGGCTACAGCTACGAGCAGACCACTGGCCTGCGCTGCTTTGGGCACTACCGCAAGCACAAGATCAACGATGGCTTCATCGGAAGCCTCCTTTCTGGACGGCAGGGCAAACGGACCATGTGCGCTCGCTATTGCGCCGGGGACAGCGACTGCGCCCATTAATCTCCGTCTTTGTGAGGAGGAGGGAAGGAGGGCAGGGTGAAATTAGGTGGACCATGGCCAAGGTGACGTGTTGGCTGTTCACGGGCTCTGCGCCCTGCGAACCGCACCACAAGCCAAAGTATGTCACGGGGTCACCGGCTAGGCGCACCTCTACGAGCAGCAACAACTGCCAGGTTTCTATTTGGAATATAGGGCTAAATGCTGGCTTCATTGATTACGATTTGCAGTACTCGGTCAGCATTCCGATTGATTTTTGAAGTCCCCATATTTGCTTTTGTGGCTCTGTGCTACTCATGTTTTTACGAAATACATGTAATTTTTGTGCGGTCGCTGTGTTTTTGGCCAAATTCGATATTGATGCGTACGAAATGAAAAATTGAAAAGATAGCTTCAGAGCGCCACAAGGGGTGCTTGGTCATCAAAGGAAGAGATGAATGGCTTGGGGTGTAGGAGAAGCTGGCCCATGCGCTCCTCGAAGCTGTAGGCGGTGTAGGGAGTGGCTCCGTTGGTGGGGGAGGTGCTGGGGGCGATGGCCCAGAGACGTTCGTTGAGCTCGGCCAGGCTGCTGAGCAGGACGTCTCGGTCTCCCGCGGCTACCATCATGGCCTGAGGCTCCCTGGGATCGAAGCGGAAGAGCCTGCTCGGGTAGTCGCTGAGGTAGAGGCAGCCGTTGAAGGCGCAGAGGCAGAGGGGATAGCTGAGGCCGTGCCCGTTCAGCAGCGCAGTGGAGGCGCCCGCGAGGAAGTCCTGTTGGATGACGGGAGCATCAAAGCTGCTCTGGCGATGGTGACAGGTGTAGAGCTGGTCCTCCAAGGCAGCCATCTGCTGGCTGTGACTTGTGCAGTTGCTGCCGCATTGCATGGTCTTGGAGGCCATCTTCCATTCCGACTGCCCATCTGCCAGCCTGAAGATGGTGGCCTGATCCTCGTGGTACTGGAGGCTGAAGGCCTCCCGCCCTCCATCTTGGCCAGTCCCATGTCCTTGAGCTGGTCCTCACAGCGGGGTCCAAGGCGGCTTCCGCCAAGACTCCAGAACTCCGACGTCGTCAGCTTTCGTCCACTGGCCGCCTCCTTCCCTCCGCAGATGAGGATCTCCTCGCCCAGGCGCACTGCCGCGAAGCCCAGTCTCGCCCCTCTCCAAGGCACCAGCAGCGACTCCAACCCTGCCTCCGGCGACCACAGCTCCACGCAGGCTCCCAGGCCAGGAGTCTTCCCGAACACCGCCAGCCGCCCTGAGATCATTTTTATGTCTTTTTCTGGGATCGGATGGCTGACAGGCACAAACCTCGAATGACCTGAGTGTAGTTTTTGGCAGAAGACGTCAGTTTTCGTCAGAAGCCCACAGCGCCAATCTTCTCATCCTCTTCCAATACCTCAAAACCAATAGATATTCCCGAAGCTAAATTAGATTATCAGCTGTCGAACCGAGAGCAATGCAAAGGTACCGAATGTACCGGTCAACTCCAGTACAAACAATATAGTTTAACAGCCGAAACTTCTAAATATTGAAAAAAGTGCGAGCCATTGAAGATGCAATTTGCTGGAGAAGCTGATCGGCTAGCTCCGAAACAGGTCTATCCAGCAGGCTAGCAGCGCTGTTTCGGTCGCCGACAATCTAAACCAACTCAATCGTGCCATTCAATTTATAGTTTTTTTTATTTTTTACTGAATAAAATAATCAATTTTATTTAAAAATCCAAAAATGTCGTTTAAATGTGCCTATTTTTTTCAAAAGTTTATAATAGTTAAAACAATATCCAAAATTTAGTCATTTCATCACATTTGATCATTAAAATGTTTTTTTTGAAATAAGTGTATTAAACAGTGGTAATTTTGAAGAAATGTCAAACTATTTTCTAGGCAAAGCAATTTACGGCGCCCTCGGCTAGCTCTTTTATAATTCTAGACCAGATTGCATGGCTTTTCAGAATATCATAGCCTAGGGCGCCGTAAATTGATTTTATTCGAAGATAATTTGTCATTTTATCATAATTACCACCATTATATACCACCATTTTTGGATAAATTCAAATGTTTCAGAGTCAAATGTGATGAGATTACTGATATGATGAGATTATTGATGTAATCTGAATAAGGGTGAAAATCTGAACAAAATTAGTTGGAAAATAGACACAATGTTGGCGATTTGTCTGACATGACACACTACACTGGCATGACCTTACATTTTGTGCCAGATGTTTGCGAAAAATTCATATTTCAACGAGATCTCTTGGATTCCAAGATAAATTAGACTGTTCACCCAGAAAATATAAAAAAGTTGGGGTTCACATAAAATTTAGTTGGCCAATTCTCTCTACACTTATAATTGATTCATTTTTAAAAAAATCAAATGAAGTAAACTCTGATGTGAAACTTATAAAATAGCAACGTCGCTGCTGATTTTGGCAGCGCCGGAGCTGCTGATGGCCGCTTTAGCTTCATCTAGCTCGCCGTTTTCCAGCCCAAACTTCTGCTTCAAATCCGTCATCACCTTCTCCTTGAATTTTTTCTTTTGTCAATCGAATGGAATTATCCATCGAATCGAATAGGCCCAACCATTTCTGAAAACCTGGCATTCAACCGGTCTTGAACTTCTTTCGCGACTTTCTCCACTTTCATCTGCATGCAAAACTATTTTAAGATTTCGTAACCTGATCATTTTACAAATTAAATCGGTTTATGGCTTCTTTGATAGTTGCACAATATTTGGGGAAAAAATTGTATGACATTTCTATTTCAGTTTTTTCGTTTTAAAAGGAACCGAATTCACATTAACTTTTCTTGTTATACAGCAATTCTTAAACAATAATTGTATGAAACAACCAATATCAAATGTTCCCACAAACCGATAAAATTAATTAGAAAACCACACCTAAAAGTATAGGACTATGCTAGCTCCCCCCACTTATACTTCCCCCCCCCCCACTTAAATAATCCCCCCCACTTACGCAATCCCCCCCCACTTAGGCATGACCTAGGCCTTCGAGAATAAAGTACCTGATAATGGGTACTATTGAGGGAAAGCTTCCCTATACCACACAGTTGAGGCAAATATGCAAAATTGATTGCTGCTAAATCGTTGATTCCTGATGTTAAGTCATTAATTTTTGTAACATACAACGACTGGGTAGTTGACTGAAGTCTCTAATTGCGGAATTTAATGCTTTCTGACCCCCTAAGAGCATATTTTCAGCTGAAACATCTAAACACTGGGTAGAAATCACGTCTTCTAAAATCCAAAATTAAATACCGGTTCACATTCAGTATTGCAGCTTTTCACTGGAGCAGTCCATGTCAAAACGGATTTCACCTTCGTTTAATTCTGATTCGCCGGTATTTTTTGAGCCCAAGAACGTCTATATAGGTTCTTCCTACGACTCACAGCAGTCGTTAACAAAAGATCACTTCCGACCCCCTGTGTTATAGCAAATTCAATTTTGCATATCAGCCCCCCTCCCTATAATGAAGAGCTTTCCCTCCATATAATAAATAATCAATGCACCTCCATGCCTAGGCTTTGGAAGGCTTAGGCTTAGTTTTAGGTAGAAATCCGTAGTTGTTGATGCTACATCCCCCCCACTTATGATGCTACATCCCCCCCCACTTAAGACACAGAATCTGATAGACCCGAGATAGCCTCTATGAGGGGTATTCCAGATTTGAAAAATCGAATTTATCAAATTCGAATGATTTCATGCCACGATCCAAGGCAATTTAGTTCTCATCTCAGTGCCCCAGCCATTTCCCAAAGAACGGTTTTGTTGACCGGATATGGTCACTTTTGTAACATGCACTTTTTTGGGCCTTTGAAACCTGCAATTTCAGTTTTTTGAAAATTTTGACAAAGAAATTTTAGATAAGTGTGGATCATTATATATCAATTGAAAGACAATTTGGAAACAAAAAAGGTGGCATACTTAAATTTTGCCATAAATTGTTCTGAAAGACGTAATTTTGAAAAATCGAAAATTTCGTTTTTTCAATTTTGGCACAAAAAAACTGATAACTCAAATTTGAGTGGTTCTGCCAAGGGGTAGACCATAACCACGTTAAAATTCAGATTCTTGTGGTCATTTTGATATATAACTCGTTAGATTTTGGTCTGACATCATCAGGAATTTTTTCGATTGAAAATTTGAACGCAACATTTGGCCCTATGTTAAAGCATAGGCAAAATTTCCGGAAAAAAATTGTTGTCTCAGATTTCCATTTTTACAGCCTAAATATCTTCTTTAGGGTCCAATACACCCTACTGCCATATTGGTTTCCTTTGTTTTAGTTCAAAATTGGTCAATCCTGAATCGACTATTTCCTATGCTTAAGCATAGGACTTCCTAGGCTTCAACAAATATTTCTCTGTAGCAGCTGAACGGCTAAGAATTGCACACATGACTAGAATTTTTTTGTTCACAATTCATATATTCTGATTCTAAATCTGTGCTTACTTTTCAGATTGGTGAAGAAACCACTTACTTGCCCTTTTGAGTTCCAAATTTTCATGTATTCAACAAAGAATGTCAATCAGTTTGTGGCGCTAGCAGCTGAACTGTTGAGAATTGAACAGACGACTTAAGTTTTTTTGTTCACAAATCATATGTAAAGATTCCAAATATGTGCTTACTTTTTATGTTAGTTGAGAAACCACGGACTTACTTTTCTGCCCTCTTCTTTGAATGGATGTGAGTTCGTCACTCAAAAGGGCAAGTAAGTGGTTTCTTCACCAATCTGAAAAGTAAGCACAGATTTAGAATCAGAATATATGAATTGTGAACAAAAAAATTCTAGTCATGTGTGCAATTCTTAGCCGTTCAGCTGCTACAGAGAAATATTTGTTGAAGCCTAGGAAGTCCTATGCTTAAGCATAGGAAATAGTCGATTCAGGATTGACCAATTTTGAACTAAAACAAAGGAAACCAATATGGCAGTAGGGTGTATTGGACCCTAAAGAAGATATTTAGGCTGTAAAAATGGAAATCTGAGACAACAATTTTTTTCCGGAAATTTTGCCTATGCTTTAACATAGGGCCAAATGTTGAGTTCAAATTTTCAATCGAAAAAATTCCTGATGATGTCAGACCAAAATCTAACGAGTTATATATCAAAATGACCACAAGAATCTGAATTTTAACGTGGTTATGGTCTACCCCTTGGCAGAACCACTCAAATTTGAGTTATCAGTTTTTTTGTGCCAAAATTGAAAAAACGAAATTTTCGATTTTTCAAAATTACGTCTTTCAGAACAATTTATGGCAAAATTTAAGTATGCCACCTTTTTTGTTTCCAAATTGTCTTTCGATTGATATATAATGATCCACACTTACCTAAAATTTCTTTGTCAAAATTTTCAAAAAACTGAAATTGCAGGTTTCAAAGGCCCAAAAAAGTGCATGTTACAAAAGTGACCATATCCGGTCAACAAAACCCTTCTTTGGGAAATGGCTGGGGCACTGAGATGAGAACTAAATTGCCTTGGATTGTGGCACAAAGTCATTCGAATCAGAGAAACTTCATTTTCCAAATCTGGAATCTCACATTTTGAGCCTATCAAATTCCGTCTCTTAAGCATATTTTGACTTTTGATGCTAGCTCCCCCCCCCCCCCCCACTTAACTTCATAAGTGGGGGGGGGGGAGCTAGCATCAAAAGTCAAAATATGCTTAAGTGGGGGGGGGGGATGTGGCATCATAAGTGGGGGGGATGTAGCATCAACAACTACGGATTTCCACCTAAATCCAAGCCAACGGCTAAGTGGGGGGGGATTATATAAGTGGGGGGGGGGGGGAATGTATAAGTGGGGGGGGGGGAAGTATAAGTGGGGGGGGAGCTAGCATAGTCCAAAGTATACAGGTCAAACTCAAAGATACAAATTCTGTCCTAATTTTTTTTTGACATTTTGTTCAACAAAAAGCCATCTGTAGAGCATCTTTGATCATAGGCTGTCAATATTCAAAAAATTCGAAGAGAAAATTTGATAAAAATGCGCATGCTGCAAAAACTTTAAAATCAGAGTTTATAAGCTTAAAATGTCGCATAGAAATTGTCAAATGAGACCTGTGATAGCCTCTGATGCATGATCTAGTAGGGTGAACCATGATGTGATTGACGGTGGCTTTGACACCGTCGAGGTGGTGGAATGGACGAATGCTGTGCTGGCGATCCTGGTGCCCATCCTCATACTTGCAGTCTACGCACAGGTACGCTGCACACTCCACGCACCACCTATACGCACCTCTTTATCAGCCCCCCCTCTAAAGATCCTGAGCATACTCTATTCGGTTTGCACGGTCCAGCTTGTCACATCCGTCCGCCTGGCAATGGATGGCGTAATAGTAGCGACTGGCTAGTGTCTTGACGCTCTCGCCGCCCTTCAAAATCTACAATCCCTGAGGGGCTCGGAAAAGAGCAAGGAAACCTGGAAGCGTGTCTCCTGGCGGCAGCTGGGACAGGTGATGTGTCGACGGCCGTTGAGGAGGGCGTTGAGACACTGGACGCAGAACTGGTGCTTGCAGACCAGCAGCTTCAGCTCGTCCTGCTTCTCCACGCACACCTGAACTGGGGATATCAGAAAGGGGCTACTGATCCCTGGCTGAGACTTACAGGACACTCACGGCCTCGGATAGAGTCGGACATGGCTGACCTGCTAGACTCCTGCAGAATGGAGGTTAGGAAAGTGGAAGGTCTGTGGATGTTTTGCGCTGAATTTGCGCTGAATTTTGCGCGCGTTCATTTTGCGCTGCGTGTACTGTAGGCCATGAGAATGCAATTGATTAGCTAATCTTCGTTTTAATTCTGTTTTGCCGTTAATTAAAACTAAACTTAAAAAAGGTCAATCATTAAAGCAATCTGTCAGCAATATCCGTATTTGTGGGTAAATTTGCAGTGTTGAACTTTTTATGTACCTCGGTGATTGCACCATGATCTAACCATAATTTTAGTAAATTACCCAAATTTTCGGCTGAAATCATTGTTCATTGCATTGTTCATACTTCATAGCATCCACTCTTGGTTTTTCTGATATTTTCCCATGAGCGAAAATCGAGAACAAATGGCAACTACTAGACAAAATATGGAAAAATTAGGATAACTGAAGATAACGAATGAGAAGAAAATGAAACGAGCCACAGCAAAGGCCACCTCGTGAGGAGCCTTCCAGAAGACTGCCAACAGCTCTCTTCCTGGCTGAGACTACTACCTCTTGCAGCACAATTGCTTTCTTTTCTAGAAGCCGCCTCCATCTATAACATTGAACTGGGCCTCATCCGTTGCCTAAAAAGCCGAAGAAAAAGTTTTCTCGATTCACACAAAATGCGTTCAGCTCCGTTATTACTTTATCCTTCATTTTTTGCTATGATCATAGTGGAATGGGGATTCTTTGTTGGTCGAACCCTCGCCTTCACCCCAGATTTGGCTAGCTTTAAAAATACTTTTATATATAAATCAAAATTTAAAAATATGTTTATATAAAAAACAGCTGTAATTGATCATCGAATTAAGTCAGCACAGCACATAAATCGGCAAACATAAGTCATGGTCACCAGCAAACTTTCGAAAACATCATTTCAAACATTCTTTTGAAACCACATAACATAACCAAAATCAAGCCAGTGCTTGCAAAGTAATTTCCCTGCCCTCAATCTGTGCTCTCATCCATCACGTGGGTGGGACAGGAGGGGGCTGGGGTAGTTTTGGTGGGGAAGCCAAGACCGCTAGAGGGCGCTGCAGGACAGCGGTGGTATGGCGTGAGGGAGGGAAGGAGTACGTATGCCGACTTATGAGCGGGCCTCTCCCCCTCTCTGTGTGCTCTCTGTGTGTGTGTGCCGTGTCTATTTGTCCCCAGTCATCGTCTTCTCCCAGCCTGTTTGTAGGTAGGGCCTCTCTCTTCCCTTTTCCTGCTACTCCTCCCAGCCAAACTGAAACTGCCACAGTTCCTTTCTCCCTTCTGCTACTGGGGAAAGGGAAGGTGGCTGGAGTGTCCCTGAAAGGACGATTCAAGGTGCGCTGCGAAATCGGTCAGACTCGGAGATTTCCGCAGCTGATTGTGTGGAAGGCCCTCTTGTACATTTGACGCTGAATTCTCAGGGTTGGCTGGAATCGTGAGAAGGTTTCCCAAGGAATGTAATTGACGAAATGTTTCTAGGAAGAAGTCTTAGAAAGGTTTTCGTTTGCTAGGCAACAGCGCGCATTCATTTCAGGCATAATTTTTAGGCGAGTAAAATTTTCAGGGAACTTCCCCAAATAGTAAATGACGCCGTTGCGATGGAAAGGGTTGCGCAGCAAATTACCTTCCCCGCTGCCTTTTGTTCCACTCTTGTTATGCTGCGGTTTTTTCAAGTCTAGCGCAAACCTAACATTCTCCCACCCAGGCCCCCAGCCCTGCACTTCGCTGTGTGACTGTAGCTGTTTTCGCACTCTGTGGCCAGTTCCCTGGCAAGGGCCGCTCATGGGGGGCTGAGTCAGCAAACAAGAGGCCTTTCCACCAGACGGATTGTTTTCCAGACGCCGCAATCCATTCGTTTGCAAATGTCTCTGTTCTAAGATGAGCTGATGCCGCATCTTTTTTACTTTTTCCGCAGGCTGCATTGATTTTCTGCTCTCCTGTTTTAGGAAACTGCAACCTTGCTGTTTCTAGTTTGACATGTTTTTCCGCTCGTCTGTCTCGCAGCCTATATCCCAGAATTCAATATCCGCATTTTTCGATTTTTCCCCTGGTAGAAAAAGGCCAGAAGCATGCGGATTGTTTCAGCCAGAAATGGAAGTGACTCATTTGCAGATAAAAAGAAATAGCAAGACAGGGCGTGGCCTGACCATGCTCCCCTTCAAAGCAGGCCTACAGCGTCCTGCCATGCTTCTGCTGCTCAGCATTCCAGTGGCACTCGCCTTGGATCCTCCTAGCTCCGGTTCCTACCTTTCCAGATACATATTTCTCCTTCGCTTGCTTAGGGTGGATGAAAGTGCTCCAGAAAAACTGCAGTTAAAAAATGAATTTACGAAAAATTTGATAAAATGTGTTGACAAAAAAGCGTTGTACTGACAATTGAAAAAGTATTACGTCTCCAAACTCCAAATTATTCAAAACGCTTTAAAAATCAATATCGCGTCCGTAGTTGTGAAAAGATCCTACAACAATCAAAACTTCTGTAAGGATTCTGAAAATGAAATGTTTAAATTAAAAATTAACATTTCTCAACAATATACGTGCCTGAAATTGGAGGCAAAGGCTTGCACGTCTTTCTGGAACGTCAAGAGCTCCTCAACGGTCTGCTCTTATTCTCCTCTTTCCAATCACTTCTTTGCTTCTTGCCCCTGTTGCACGGCATTCCAGCCGGTCAATATCTTTCGGGACAAAGCACATCTGTTCTCACTTCTCCATTCCGTCACCTGTCCTTCCTTGATTCTTAGATGAGGTAAAGGGGGTGATAGTGTTTGGACTTGCAGCAGATTGCTCCGGCCTGGAGATGGTCAAATGCAACGGCAGCCAGCACTGCATACACCGCAACTGGATCTGCGACGGCGACAGCGACTGCGAGGGCGCCACCGATGAACTCGATTGCGGTATTTTTCTTTTCTTCTTTCATCCCAAAAGAGCTTGGCTGCAAACCGGTGGCGAAATGAAACCTGATATTGAATGAGGAAGAAAAGGATGATGGGTTTTTTGCAGCGAATCGACCGTGCAACGAGGACCAGTTCACGTGCAAGACGGACAGAGGCATTCAGAGCGGCGGCGTTCGCCTGGAAACCGGCAAGAGGAACCCCCGATGCATCGCCAAATCCTGGCAGTGCGACGGTTTTCCTCCCTTCTTCTTTCAATCATTTTTTTAAGCCCAGCATTCCCTTGCAGGTGAGCAAGACTGTGTAGACGGTTCCGACGAAGAGGACTGCAAGCCCAAAGGTTGGATTTTTCTTTTCATCCTAGCTATAATGTCGCCTAACCCTGTGAATAACTAGGCCAAATCTTGGAAGTAATTCATTCTTCGATCCTCACACCCGCTCCCATTTGTTCATCTTCACTGCCATCTGCAGAGTGTGATCCGCGGAGTCAGTTCACGTGCGGCAAGGACGGGGCAGCACCCTGGTGCATTCCACTTTCCTGGCGCTGTGACCAGCAGGTTACACATCCTCTCCAGCCTCCCATGGATTGATGAGAGGGTAAATGGAAGCATGTAGCTACATATATGCATATTTGCTGTGAGTGAGGAGTCTTTGTAGGTCCTTCTCGATGTTGGAAGATAGTGTGTAGATGACAATGCGTTTGAAGGAGGACTGCCACAACGGGGAGGATGAGAAGGACTGCGCCTCGGTGACCAAAGCGCCGTGCTCGGCGAGTGAGTTCAAATGCGACGACGGAGCCTGCATCTTTCACGACTGGGCCTGCGACTTTGACAACGATTGCGCTGGTGCTGCTTACCCTTTTCTCCACCCTTGCCTTGCCGCTAAACCTAGCCTTGTTTGATAGATGGCTCAGACGAGGCGCCCCGCAACCCCAACTGCACCACCAGTGGACAGCGCTGCAAGGACGGCTACTTTGAAGTGAGCTCATAGTTTTCCTGTTTTTCGATTTTTCGAAGTTCGATTTTCAAAACTTTTAGTTCTAGCTTTTTCTGTCTTTCTTTAACTCACTGAGGCTTTGCTGCAACAAGTGGTTTGGGCTTTAGAGAGTGTAACGTATGGAACTGCAGTGCATAGAAGGTTCTGAATTTCAATGAGCCCTTTCCTGTTCTAGTGTCAAGGGGGTAGGGAGGTAGGGCGAAGAGTTCTCTGACGCAAGCGTTCGCGCACTGGGGCTCGAGGCTGCGTCAATATGTACCATTCCACTGCTGTCCCCCCAGGGGTGAAATGAAGGGCGGGCCCTCTCCAGACAGGAGGACTCTCAAAAACAGCCTCAGTATGCCTCGCCTCTCAGGGAAACTTCTCAGGGCCTCACCTCACCTGCCTTAGGCTTTCCTTTTCACCTGCACTGCCATAGGAACATGAAACTGCTCACTGCCAGCATTTGCCTCCTCCTCTCTGTCTGGCGCACCAAAGGCCAAGTCCACTTGACTGATGATGGCATCTTTTGCGTTGCTCTTGTCTCACCAGAAGGACCAGAAGACCTAGAAGCAAAATATACATTGCAGTGCAAATCCAACAAGTACTGCATCCCGGAGCGCTGGAAGTGCGACGGGGAAAGGGACTGTCAGGATGCATCCGACGAGACATTGAAGGGTTTTGGATCTACTCATTCTTGGGGATGACTGCTGAGAAGGGTGTGGTAGTGTTCAGAGTGCGAAGGGGCGAAGTTGACGGAGACCCGGCGTCCGCAGACCCTGTTCCTGCCCACGGAGTGCGCCGACCACGAGTTCCGCTGCCACACCGGCGGCTGCATCCACAAGGTCCCCTCCTCTCCTATCCCTTGGCTCAGTCGAATAGCGTGAATTGAAGCAGAGTAAGGACGAGAGAGATGGCTTTTGTTGTCCAGAGATGAGGATATTGAAGTGATGTTTGAAGGAGTGGCTGTGCGACGACGACCCGGACTGCCCGGACCAGTCTGACGAGGACCCAGCAGAGTGTGCCAAGCTGCGTGCCAGCGGACATCAGAACTGCGACTCCCCCGGCATGTTCCGCTGTGCCAGTGCGGAGGATGAAAAATACGCCAAGGTCTGCTTCCCTTGCTCCTTTTCTTTCTTAGTTCCCCGGTGGAATTGAAGCAGTTTTGTGAAGCAGAGAGCTCAATGCAGGACCACAGCCTGTGTGTGCCAGCCAGGAAACTGTGCGACGGGCACAGCGACTGCCCCGAGCGCGAGGGAGGCGAGAAATCCTACGACGAGTCCGACATCGTCTGCAAACAAGGCCGCAACGTCACCACACGTCTTGAAGGGTTTTACATCTTTTACAGCCGAAACTTGCAGTAGAAATCTAAGCCTCAACTCGCCCTAAGCAAAATCTCTAGCTGCAGCAATTGCTCAATTGGAGGACTTCTATGAAGAGTCCTTTCCATCCCAGTCTTGCCTTCAGATGCCGACCGACAGAGATGTCCTGCGGATCAGGCGGCTTCTGTGTGGACTACCATCTGGTCTGCGACGGGAAACCCGTTCTCCCACTTCCACCCCCAGGCCTCCTCCTCAGAGCTCAAACTTGTCCCCCGCTTGAGAACTGCCCGAAGGAGGAGTTGACGAAAGACCCGGCGGATGAGGAGCATAGCATGTGCACCGCTGCTGAACAGCAAGGCTCCTCCTGCTCTGAGGTTGGAGGGAAGGAGGGGGAGGAGAGGAGAAGGAGGGAAAAAGGCTTTGAAGGCGAACGGTGGCTGTGCCCAGATCTGTCGCCAGCTGGCTAAGGGTGTCCGCTGTGACTGCAACTACGGCTTCACTGTGGACCCCGCCAATGCCAGCCTTTGCATTGGTCACTTTCCCATGGATCTAGCAAGGAATACGAATATTCCGGGCTAGACTAACATACTGATAGTGTTCAGATGTATGTAGAGCGAAATGGAAGAGCGAAATGCCTGGGTTAAAAATATAGAAAAGAAATCTTTATCTCTTTTTATGATATATAACTGGTACCATCAGCAAGCCAAATGTGGGTCTCTTTTCTCCAAATTTTGTAATTGCCTCGAGCAAAAAGTCAAGGAAATACATCTACTACTAGTGGAATCTGCTTGGACAGTTGCATTTTGTTTTTGGCGCGCAGTTCAGTGTCTCTTTCCATGCGCGCCAAAAACAAAATACAGATGACGCAGCAGATTCCACTAGTAGTAGATGTATTTCCTTGACTTTTTGCTCGAGGCAATTACAAAATTTGGAGAAAAGAGACCCACATTTGGCTTGCCGATGGTACCAGTTATTTCTTCCACTTTTAATATAATATAAAATGTATAAATAAAATTTTTTTTTAAATATATGATAAATAATAAATAAATAATAAATAATGATATAATAAAAATAAACTCATTGAAAAAATATAATAAACATAAAAGAATCGAAAATATATTTAGATATTAATGGATAAAAAAATAAAAAATATTTTGTTTTTATATAATTATTTAAAAAATATAACAAAAAAAAATTCGAAAATCAAAAATACAATTCAAATTTATGAGCAACCTAACATATTTTTGTGAAATTTTCATGATATATGCTTAGGGCAATCGATTTTTGGGAGAAAAGAGTTCTAATTTTGACCTGCCGATGGTACCAGTTGTTTTTTCAACTTAAAGTTTCCGAAATAAAAATGATTGCCTAAGAAGGATTCGAACCTCCCAGGTTGCCCCAGCTGGTTAATCGCATAGACCACTACACCATGGATGCATATGCATAGCTGTTTAACTGAAGACTTATGAATAAAAGTCAATACATGAGGCTCAAGGACCCGGGGAAGGGTTGTGGGGGAAGAAATGAATACCTACTATCGTCCATTGAATAGATGCGGAGAAGAAGAAGGAGGAGGAGGAGGAGGAGGAGGAGGAGGAGGAGGAGGAGGAGTTCGGACAAATGGTTTTTTGCATTTTACATATTAAAACAAATAGTTTTGGGCAAAAGTCAAAAGATAAACTATAGTCAATTCGATGTTGCTCTTTCCAATGGTGAAAGAATTAGAGCGATTGGATCCTTCTGTGACGAGCAATCGCCTTATCAAATTTAAGATCTAGCAATAACCCTCAAAACATACACCTGGGTCGAAAAGAGGGGCTTGGCGCTGACACTTCGCTAAAGCTCCGTTCGCGCAAGCCCAATTCATTCAACTCTTTGACTACCTCTTTACCTATTTGTCCGTATATGACTGAGTTTAGATGTCAGTTGGATGGATTAGATATAGAGGAGCTTAATTATAGCGAGGATGCTGATTGTAGACGTGAACGAGTGCAGCCTGCCAGGCGTCTGCTCGCAGCGCTGCGAGAACCGAAAGGGCGGCCACGTCTGCAGCTGCTTCAAGGGCTACTGGCTCCAGAAGGACGGCAAGACCTGCCGCGCCCTCGGTCCCGACACCCCCAAACTCCTCATCTCCAATCGGTGCCCAGCCTTCTCCCTCCTCCTCAAAGCCATGCCCCTTCTTCCCAGGGCCCACATCCGCGAGATCGACCTCCTCACCAAGGAGTACCTGCCGCTCATCGACGACCTCAACTCCGCCGTCGCCATGGACTTCATCTACAAGCGCCGCATCCTCCTCTGGAGCGACGTCGCCGCGGAGACCATCAATCTGTTCCTCCTCCTCTTTCTCTCCTCCTCCTTCACCCTCCTCCCCACCCCTCACAGGTGCACGGTGAGCAAGGAGCTGCTGGACATGAGCCGCAAGGCTGGCGGCGGCGGCAAGTGCGACCGTAACTGGACCATCTCCGAACTGATCCACACCCCCGACGGCCTGGCCGTGGACTGGATCCACAACTTGCTCTTCTGGACGGACACCGGTCACGACACCATCTCCGTCGTACACATCGATCGCCCCCTGGATCGTCGCACTCTCTTCAACGAGTCCCTGGACGAGCCCCGCGCCATCGCCGTGGACCCCCGCCAGGGCCTGCTCTTCTGGACAGATTGGGGGCAGGCGCCTAAGATCGAAAGGAGCGGACTGGACGGCTCCAATCGCATGACCATCGTTTCCAACGGCCTCCAGTGGCCGAATGGACTCGCCTTGGATATGCTCTCCAAGAGGGTGAGACCCAATTGAAACAAGCTTAGGAGATAGGAGGTAAAGAAGATGATTGGTGACAGGTGTACTGGGCGGATGCCAAGCTGAAGTCCATCTCCTCCTGCGACTATGACGGGCGGGACGTGCGCATGGTGCTGCAGGCGGTGCAGAAGCTCCGCCATCCTTTCAGCCTCTCCATCTTCGAGGACCGCCTCTACTGGACCGACTGGGACACCGAGGTCAGCTGCCGCTTCAAACCTCTGCCAGCAACCTTCCAAAGCTCTTTTTCTTCAGGGCGTCCATTCGGTGAACAAGTTCAGCGGGGAGGACCAGCGGGACATCGCCGGCGGCCTCTACGGACCCATGACCGTTCGCGTTTTCCACAGGTCTCTTTTTACTCTTGCTCTCGTCCATTTCTGGTGCCTTGACATTTCTTCTCCAATATCACAGGTCCATGGCAACAGCGAATTTATATTTGCGCTTAGCCTATGCAAGACTTGAGCCTATAGTCTCCCTGACTGCAGCCAAAGTCAGCCGGATGTGGAGAACAAGTGTGCCGGACATATGTGCAGCCAGCTTTGTCTCCCACGCCCCGCCACCGATCGCTACCTCCTTTCCATCCCCGTATTTCTCTTTCTTCCCCTCTATTCCCCAACAACCTCCACAACATATCCACAGGCCGGTGAGCCCGCGGATGCTGGGGACATAGCCCAGTTCCAGAAGGACGCCGCCAGAGATGCCGCCTTCAGCTTCCCCTACGCCTGTGCCTGTCGCGATGGCTACTTTCTGCACGAGGTCTGCTCCAATCCCCACTATCCTCCAATATGACCGAAAGGTAGTCCAATTCATCTTGGCAGGACGGGATGGGCTGTCTCTCCTTGGACGCCCTGTCAGCAGCCCGCTACGCCAGCGGCGGCCTCATAGGCAGTGCCGTGAAGCTGATGTCCGTGCTGCTGCTGCTCTGCCTGTTGGGGACGCTGCTGCTGCTGGCCTACCGTCGTGGCTGGCTCTGGGCTCTGTGGGGCCGCCCCACGACCCTCAACTTCGACAACCCCGTCTACCGCCGCACCGTGGAGGAGGACGGGTGGGCGGCGGATGGCGGGGTGGAGATTCCGCCTAGCGCCGGCCGCGACTATCACGATCTCCCGCCGACAAGGCCCGACAGCCCCCCGCCGCCCCACAAAGTCTATGTAATGGCTTTTAGTTTAGTTGTCAGGAGAGGATGAGCGATAATGTTTGAGCTGGATATTTCGAAAATTTGGAAGCCTTTTTTGACGTTTTGAAGGAGTACTTGGAATTTATCGCTTAAATTTCACCTTTTCTTGGGTTGCTTATTTTAATCTGGCCGAAGCAAGACTTGGTTGCAGAACGAGGGTGTGAAAGCTTTACTCACAGAGAACGAAGTGGTCTAAAGCCTCATCACTACGGCCTTGTTTTCTCGTCTTTCACCTAGGTAACTTCCTCTGTTCCTGATTATTCCACGACTAAGCGCCAATTCATCTTGCAGATTTTCGGAATCATTTTCTGGGACTATAATGAGTGCACCCATGTTTCACTTCACTTAGCTCTTGCGGCTTGCATTGTGATAGGCTCCATAGGCGAGCAGCCTTTTATTTAACTTCGTAGACTTTGTAAAGAGGATGGAAATCTGCGCCTATGACGTCCCAGTGCAAGCAGGAGCTTTGGCAACAATCTTCTTTGCTCTCCTTTTCCCCCGCCTCAATTCTGGGCTCATTGTGATACGATACACTCTTGTCCTAGACATTACGCCCTTTGCTGTCAGATCATTGCGCAACATGGATTGCCATCTGTTTTTACGTTTGCTGCTCGGGTAGACTCTGTTTGGCCATGCTTCATTCTTTTCTCAGCCTATAAAGTGGCCCTAATCGTTCGCCTGCACAAATCAGCTTCAACATTCAAAGCAGGAAATTTAATTACGTTCAACATAGGATTGTGCATTTGCTACCAAAAGTGAACCAAAGCTATCACAAATTTCACAAATCTAGTTTTTCCAAACACTCCCAACGTTTCTGTTGAAACAAAAATGCAAGATATAGTGACAAAATGGTCGCAATTTCGGATATTTTGTTGAATTTGAATGAATATGGTGATGTTAAAAAGAATGGAGCAAAGTTATTCCCGCCCATTTCTCGGTTTTATTCAAAAGTCATCTTTTAATGTAACAAAATAAAATGAAACTTTCTGCCGGCTTGCTTCCATGGCTGCGGGTCCGGGGGCGAAGCAAGGGCCAATCCTACGGTAGGCCAGACGAAAGGCCAGAATTCCGCCGCTTGCGCTTGCCTGTCAACCAGGATTGGACCAGCCTTGGAGCGGCCTATGAATCTTCCGCTACGCCTCAAAGCCATCTCCTCTCGACCGCCTATTCGGTACTCACTTTCTTCCACCTAGGGATTAGGAAATTGCTAACCGCTCTCCTTTAGTGTTCACTCCAATTGACCTCCATTTGACTTTAGTCAGGAGTAAAGCAGAAGCCTATCCTTTTGTACCCTTTCCTACATCTTCTGTTCATAGGAGTGGCTCATTTTGCAGACAGATAGAGAAGCGGGCTGAGAAGGAACCTCGCATGGGCACCAGCCTGGCGAAACCAGCACAGGTTCGCTGCCCTTTTGCATCATTTCTCTGGCATGAACAACTTGGAAGCTGCGCTACTAAATTACTCTCGCTTTCTACTTTGCCGCAAATATTGCCCTATAATTGACAGTCAAAGAGCAACTGTGATAAATATGCTAATCATGTAAATGAGAAACGCAATAAGAGAGAGAATCAAAATAAGATAATTCAGTTGGCTGCGCAGTAAAAGTCAGGCACAAAATTACATCATTTCAGCCTTTCGCTAGTCCCATTTCATTCGATATGAAAGCAAAGCCTGTCTTTTGAGAGAGAAAGAAGAATGCAGGAGACGGGGATGGGCGAGGAGAGCCTGACGTTGGAGCTGAAGGTAGTGCGAGTGCGAATCGGCCGGCTCTGCCTCGGCGTGGCCGACGGTGGCAACGGCTTTTCGGACAAAGCCATGGTTCACATCCTCCTCTTCCTCACATTCTCCGGCAAGGGAGTGCTTGCAGCGGCTGCACCTTCGCAAGGAGGGGGCCGCGGAGAATGCCAGCTTTCGCCTCAATGTCAACCTCAAGCACCTCAAGCACATCTCCTACCATTTCTCCAAACACTTCGCGGTCAGCTTTAGCCCCTTCTTTTTGGAAGTGGCGGGTATTTGTTTGGGTAGTTGTCTCTATTACTTTTCCTAATTTATGTAGAAACTACGTGCAACATCAATAATGCGCTCCGTGATATTGGTGAAATTCATGTCAACCATGGTGGAATGTGGAAAATAAATGAAGTAAAAGCAGAAGAGGGCCATTGAAGGCATTGTTTTGCGTGATGACGAGACAGTGCTCGCAAAGGATGACGAGTGCCTTGGGGGAGCTGATGACGACGCAGCCCCATCAACGCTTGCCCTGGTTCGACCCGGACTCCAACGATCCTCGCATCAGGTTCCTTTTCTTCCTTTCTGCGTGACATGGTGGCGAGCTGATATGCTTTTTGAATCCCGTTTTCTCAACGGGAAGAAAATCTTTTACGCTTTTGAGTGATTAATCATCATTTTGAGCAAAATGAGCAAACTAGAATATTAGCACCAGATATAAAAAAAGTTTATCATAATGTAAAAAGACGATGATTGATGCTTTTGCATCAACACGTCCAAATGTACAGTTTTAACGTAATTTCACCATTTCACAGTGTTTTAGAAATTTCATTTATTCGATTTCGCATCAGCCTGAAACGCAAAGTTGAAAATTTTGCGAGTATTTTAAAATTCTATCATTTATTTTCTACTCAAAAAACTTATAACTCGATCAAAATTATGTTTTTTCAAAACAGATTAGCTCCCTTCTTTCTTGATTCCCCAAAAATGTGCAGATTCCTAATGCTGGTGCTGGCCTCCGGGGATGGGGAGCTGGCGCCGCCTAAGCAGCGGGCGGCGGAGCTGCTGAGCCACTTCGAGAAGCGCGTCAAGCCTATCCTCCAGAAAGACTTCCGCATCAAAGGCCCCGGTTCTCCTACCTCCCCTTCTTCTCCCCCCTCCTTCAAGCCTCTCTCATCTCCTTGCAGAGGCCATGCTCCTGTCAGAGGCCAAAGCCCTGCAGCTGCGCATTGAACCACCCACCAGGGAGCCAGGGCCCAGAACAGTTGCCCTCAATGGCTCACCGGCCGCAAATGGTGCCTTCTGTCCTCTTACAGCTTTGGGGCTGAGGGAATTTCTTCTTTTTGACGCAGGTGAGGCAGAGAGCAGCACCGAGGCCAGGGCCAAGAAACGCCTCGCCCTGAAGAGGAAGAATGAGGACCGTAAGCGTCAGAGGATTTGTTTCATTTTTTTGGTCTGGAGTAGGAAAATTTTAAGGCAACAGCATGGATTGTCCGGATCTTCTAATCCCTACGGCTGAGCAATTGGAGTTGGAAGTTGGAAGTTTAGTGAGGCTATTTCAAATGAACATGTGAACATAGAACGGGTCCGCTGTATGCATGGGATCAGCTGGATAAAAACGCCGTCCTATTCCGCTATCCGCCCACAGGCAAGGACTGCGTCTCAATTTGCAATGTTCCATCCTTTTGCCTTACTTCTTGCGCTGTCTCCAAAATCAGTTTCCCTCTAAATTTCAATAGATATAATATTCATATATATCAATAGGTCCCCACATGAATGCAAAAATATGAATTTTTTTCCTACCATTAGGCTTCTCAATCTAGATTTCCCTCTAATGTCGAGCTGAGGCAATGTTTGAGATGGACGTGGAAACGCTGGGACCCGCCGGCTTCCTCAACGACAGCATCATCGAGTTCTACCTTCAGTACACGGTTCTATTGCCGCTGCGAGAATCTGAGCTCCACTCTGAGGCAGGGGCCTTTTGGCAGGTGCGAGAGCTGCTGCCCGCCGAGCTGAGGCCGCGTCTGCACCTCTTCAACAGCTTCTTCTGGACCAGACTCCACGGCGCCAAACTCGACTCCCTGGACACCATCCGTAGCAAAGTACCCTCTCATCTGCAGGTAATCCTTATTCCATTCCCAGCTGAGGCCGCGTCTGCACCTCTTCAACAGCTTCTTCTGGACCAGACTCCACGGCGCCAAACTCGACTCCCTGGACACCATCCGTAGCAAAGTACCCTCTCATCTGCAGGTAATCCTTATTCCATTCCCAGCTGAGGCCGCGTCTGCACCTCTTCAACAGCTTCTTCTGGACCAGACTCCACGGCGCCAAACTCGACTCCCTGGACACCATCCGTAGCAAAGTACCCTCTCATCTGCAGGTAATCCTTATTCCATTCCCAGCTGAGGCCGCGTCTGCACCTCTTCAACAGCTTCTTCTGGACCAGACTCCACGGCGCCAAACTCGACTCCCTGGACACCATCCGTAGCAAAGTACCCTCTCATCTGCAGGTAATCCTTATTCCATTCCCAGCTGAGGCCGCGTCTGCACCTCTTCAACAGCTTCTTCTGGACCAGACTCCACGGCGCCAAACTCGACTCCCTGGACACCATCCGTAGCAAAGTACCCTCTCATCTGCAGGTAATCCTTATTCCATTCCCAGCTGAGGCCGCGTCTGCACCTCTTCAACAGCTTCTTCTGGACCAGACTCCACGGCGCCAAACTCGACTCCCTGGACACCATCCGTAGCAAAGTACCCTCTCATCTGCAGGTAATCCTTATTCCATTCCCAGCTGAGGCCGCGTCTGCACCTCTTCAACAGCTTCTTCTGGACCAGACTCCACGGCGCCAAACTCGACTCCCTGGACACCATCCGTAGCAAAGTACCCTCTCATCTGCAGGTA
This sequence comes from Ptycholaimellus sp. GST1_10, assembly GCA_030248095.1. Taxonomy (NCBI): domain Eukaryota; kingdom Metazoa; phylum Nematoda; class Chromadorea; order Chromadorida; family Chromadoridae; genus Ptycholaimellus; species Ptycholaimellus sp. GST1_10. The sequence continues at coordinate 58,105 of JASANA010002188.1, forward strand.
ATCCTTATTCCATTCCCAGCTGAGGCCGCGTCTGCACCTCTTCAACAGCTTCTTCTGGACCAGACTCCACGGCGCCAAACTCGACTCCCTGGACACCATCCGTAGCAAAGTACCCTCTCATCTGCAGGTAATCCTTATTCCATTCCCAGCTGAGGCCGCGTCTGCACCTCTTCAACAGCTTCTTCTGGACCAGACTCCACGGCGCCAAACTCGACTCCCTGGACACCATCCGTAGCAAAGTACCCTCTCATCTGCAGGTAATCCTTATTCCATTCCCAGCTGAGGCCGCGTCTGCACCTCTTCAACAGCTTCTTCTGGACCAGACTCCACGGCGCCAAACTCGACTCCCTGGACACCATCCGTAGCAAAGTACCCTCTCATCTGCAGGTAATCCTTATTCCATTCCCAGCTGAGGCCGCGTCTGCACCTCTTCAACAGCTTCTTCTGGACCAGACTCCACGGCGCCAAACTCGACTCCCTGGACACCATCCGTAGCAAAGTACCCTCTCATCTGCAGGTAATCCTTATTCCATTCCCAGCTGAGGCCGCGTCTGCACCTCTTCAACAGCTTCTTCTGGACCAGACTCCACGGCGCCAAACTCGACTCCCTGGACACCATCCGTAGCAAAGTACCCTCTCATCTGCAGGTAATCCTTATTCCATTCCCAGCTGAGGCCGCGTCTGCACCTCTTCAACAGCTTCTTCTGGACCAGACTCCACGGCGCCAAACTCGACTCCCTGGACACCATCCGTAGCAAAGTACCCTCTCATCTGCAGGTAATCCTTATTCCATTCCCAGCTGAGGCCGCGTCTGCACCTCTTCAACAGCTTCTTCTGGACCAGACTCCACGGCGCCAAACTCGACTCCCTGGACACCATCCGTAGCAAAGTACCCTCTCATCTGCAGGTAATCCTTATTCCATTCCCAGCTGAGGCCGCGTCTGCACCTCTTCAACAGCTTCTTCTGGACCAGACTCCACGGCGCCAAACTCGACTCCCTGGACACCATCCGTAGCAAAGTACCCTCTCATCTGCAGGTAATCCTTATTCCATTCCCAGCTGAGGCCGCGTCTGCACCTCTTCAACAGCTTCTTCTGGACCAGACTCCACGGCGCCAAACTCGACTCCCTGGACACCATCCGTAGCAAAGTACCCTCTCATCTGCAGGTAATCCTTATTCCATTCCCAGCTGAGGCCGCGTCTGCACCTCTTCAACAGCTTCTTCTGGACCAGACTCCACGGCGCCAAACTCGACTCCCTGGACACCATCCGTAGCAAAGTACCCTCTCATCTGCAGGTAATCCTTATTCCATTCCCAGCTGAGGCCGCGTCTGCACCTCTTCAACAGCTTCTTCTGGACCAGACTCCACGGCGCCAAACTCGACTCCCTGGACACCATCCGTAGCAAAGTACCCTCTCATCTGCAGGTAATCCTTATTCCATTCCCAGCTGAGGCCGCGTCTGCACCTCTTCAACAGCTTCTTCTGGACCAGACTCCACGGCGCCAAACTCGACTCCCTGGACACCATCCGTAGCAAAGTACCCTCTCATCTGCAGGTAATCCTTATTCCATTCCCAGCTGAGGCCGCGTCTGCACCTCTTCAACAGCTTCTTCTGGACCAGACTCCACGGCGCCAAACTCGACTCCCTGGACACCATCCGTAGCAAAGTACCCTCTCATCTGCAGGTAATCCTTATTCCATTCCCAGCTGAGGCCGCGTCTGCACCTCTTCAACAGCTTCTTCTGGACCAGACTCCACGGCGCCAAACTCGACTCCCTGGACACCATCCGTAGCAAAGTACCCTCTCATCTGCAGGTAATCCTTATTCCATTCCCAGCTGAGGCCGCGTCTGCACCTCTTCAACAGCTTCTTCTGGACCAGACTCCACGGCGCCAAACTCGACTCCCTGGACACCATCCGTAGCAAAGTACCCTCTCATCTGCAGGTAATCCTTATTCCATTCCCAGCTGAGGCCGCGTCTGCACCTCTTCAACAGCTTCTTCTGGACCAGACTCCACGGCGCCAAACTCGACTCCCTGGACACCATCCGTAGCAAAGTACCCTCTCATCTGCAGGTAATCCTTATTCCATTCCCAGCTGAGGCCGCGTCTGCACCTCTTCAACAGCTTCTTCTGGACCAGACTCCACGGCGCCAAACTCGACTCCCTGGACACCATCCGTAGCAAAGTACCCTCTCATCTGCAGGTAATCCTTATTCCATTCCCAGCTGAGGCCGCGTCTGCACCTCTTCAACAGCTTCTTCTGGACCAGACTCCACCTCTCCAACCACCCCACACCACCACAAAACCCCCACCAAATCCACCATTCCCAGCTGAGGCCGCGTCTGCACCTCTTCAACAGCTTCTTCTGGACCAGACTCCACGGTGTGCAGTGCAGCGATTCCATGACGCAGCAGCAGATGAACGATGCGTGCGGGACAACCGGTCTCCGCCTACGCTTCCCTTCCTTCACCCCTCCTCCCTCTCCTACTCACCGATTCCCCACTCTCGTCTTCTTCTGTAGCCAAACTTGCTGAAGGAGAAAGAGTCGAATGTTTATGTTGCTCAGCAGTGCAATGAACAGCACAGCTTTTGGATAGCAGTTGAGTGATTGTTGGATGCCCTTCCCATCGGCATGAACGGCGTCCCCACCAACTTCCTCAGCCTCAACGCCCACCTGGCCACGCTGCGCAACTCCAACGACATCGTCCGGACGACCGACCACCTAATCTTCAATCGCTATCCCTTCGGCCTCCCTCACCTCTCCTCCAACCTGCACCTTGTGTACAGAAGGAGGCAGAGCTGAAAGGCATCGGAAAAGCGAAACGCCTTCCTTTGTGACCCCCCGCGGGGCAAAGAAGCAGGCTTTCGCCAATCCACCAGCTAGCGACTGCAAGGGCCAATCGCAACTGGATGCACGCAACAAAGCAAGGTGCCCTTTCGGTTCGACTGCTGCCTGTCTCCGACCAGCAGCCGTTCATGACCTGTCCTCTTCACATCTGGAGAAGGACAGCCTGCAAGTTTTCGGACGAAATGAAAAATCCGAAAACGCCTGCCGACAGCTGCTGCTGCTGCTGCCTGGCCACGAGCTGCATCCCCACTGCCAGCTCTACTGAGTTTCAGAACGAACTTTCTTCTTTGCTGACCTGCGGGTGCAAAGTGAGAATTCCGTTCTGGCTCATCTGCCAATCTCAGAAAGCGATCGATGGCCTTCTGAGATTTCATTTCGGTGTCGACAGTACCACTTTCGACAATCTTCAATCCGGGCAGAAAAGGCTGCCACAGGCTACCCCAACCGAGCGGAGCCAAGCGGAGGAACAGCTGCCACTCAGCTCCTCCACACCCCTGCTTCCACTGGAGTCCTGCCTCCACCCGCGGAAATCCCTTGGTGAACATGCACTGGCCAGATTCTTCACCAGAACCTACGTTGCGACGGCATTAGGGAAAGACAAGGGAATCTCAGAGCTCTATCTCGACGGACATATCTCTGGGATCTTCGTACCAGTCTCGAGCGAACTGGCGCAAAGCAGAAGACGGGAAGCTTGTCAGCAGCTTAGAGAGAGAGAGAAGACTTCGTCATCGGTGATCATCAACCTCCAGAACCAGTTGAACAAGGCTCTCTGTCCTCATCTCTTCATCAGCCCATTCGTCAAGAGCCGACAAGCACCAGCTGCCTCCACTCCCTGGAGCAGCAAGCCCAGATCGGCAGCTGCTTATTCAAGGCCGCCCAAGACGAACGCCCTTCGCTAGGGCCTCTATTTCCGGCTATCTAGTTTACACCCTCTCCCTTCTTCCCCTAGCCCGCACACGCACCCCCCCCCCTACCTCCGCCCCTCTCCCTCCTACCGCGCTGGCACTACCTGCCCTACCCCCTCCGTTCGGCGAGTGGAAGCGGAGGAACCCTTGCTAGCCGTTCAGACGACATTACACCCCCTTTCTTCACTCGCTCACCTCTCCCTCTTCGCTTTCACCTCTCTGCCCAGAACGACACTCTTTCTTATCACCCAACAATCCACTATCATTTCTCTACACCCCCCTTTAGGAGCCTTTAGCGTTTCGCGCTCCGCTTATTTCTTTCCCGTTCTATCCCTCCCATTTTCATTCTCTGTACCTCCCTTTCTCCGTAAGTCAATTCTCCTCCCATTTCTCTTTCACACTCCCAGACACTTCTGACCGAGCCGACTTATAATCCGTCTGAAACTGCCCCTGGACTACGGCCGCTAAAGTCTACTTTCGCAAGAAAGGATGACTAGGCCCTTCCTGGAACAGTCTCCCATCAAGCCATAAGCAGTCTCTAGAAATTACGCATCAGCGGTTTCGATGAGACTCCTTGTGAGCTCCAGTTCAAGCTACGCGTCTCGTGAGGAGGAGAAGAGCGGAGAGAGAATCGGCCACGCAATGCAAAATAGTCGGGCAGACGAAAGTTAGAATAAAAATAACAATTAGTCTGCCTAGCTCCTGCTTGCACTACAGCGGAAGAGAGCAAGACGATCAACAGAGCTGGACAGTGACAAGACAGGAATAAGACAGGCTCGGTGTCAGCAAGTTGCCTATCCTCAGTGTGCCATTCGTCTTTCCCCCTCCCTCATTCCCTCACCCCTCCACCCTATTCCTCCCCTCCCCCTTTCTGTTACGTTCTCTCTTTTAGCATTGCCGAGCAGGAAGAGTCTGCGGAAGAGTCGGCAAGCTGTTGCCTCATCAGCAGCTGTCGTTTCAGTCCTACTGCGACGTCTGCTGCGACAATGAGCGCCAACTTCACTTGCTCTCGCTGCGGCAGCACCAGCACACCCGCCGCGCCCATCAACTGCCGGGCCTGCAACAAGAGCTTCTGCTTCCCGTGCACGACGGGTCCGCTGGAGGCCAGCATCAACCCGGAGGACTCCCGCTT
>JASANA010002189.1:0-48552 GCA_030248095.1 Ptycholaimellus sp. GST1_10
CTTCTTCTGCATGGGGCATGAGCATGGGGTACTGGAGGCACTCATAGGCTGGATCCAGCACACTGATGAGGCGTTCTGTTGTTTCTCCCACTTTCTTGATGTACACAGAGCGTGGTTCTGAGTCTGGGTCTGTGATGATGATGCCTGATATCTCGTCTGAAAAGGGCATGTCTCCGAGGATGGGGCCATGTGTTTTTCTGGTTGTTTTTTCAAATGTGAGGAAGGCATAGTTGCGAGGGTGTGCTGCTAGGGCAATGAACTGGTTGTAGTATGAGCAGTTTTCTTTTAAGTACTCGTGGATTTCAAGGTAGAGCTCAGGGTCAATTTGGTAGCTATTGGCGATGCGTTGGCGCTCCTGGCCATCCAGGATGCAGAGTTGGGATTCTCGGGGTCCATGCTTGCCTTTCCAGTTGATGTCTCTGATTTTGTGCATGATGCGTCCATGAACCTTGACGAATTGAGGGCCAGATGCTGGTTTGATCCACCTGCTGGAGAGTCGCAGAGCAGAGAGGGCAAACTGGCTGTTGATTGTTCGAATCTCGTTCTTGAGTTGGGGGTTGATTCTTCCTGTTTCTGAGTTGTAGAAGGAGGCATCAATGGGAAGCAGTCGGGGGATGAGCTTCTCTCCTTGGCTGCAGCACCACATTGTGCTCACTTTGGTGTGTGAGCCAGCTTCTCCATCGAAGAGCTCTGTTTTGCAGTGGGGGCACTTGTTACATTCATTGCTTGGCAGTCCTGGTTGTTCAATTTTTCGCAGTTCCATCTTCTTGTAGCGTCCTTTCCAGTTGGTTTTTTTGGAAGGGTTTGCAGGTGTTCCTGATGGCATTGACTGTGATCTTTTGGTAGCAGCTTGTACTTGTTCTGGCTGGATGGTTACTCTTTGCTGTGTTTCAAGTCTGCCTGAGGACCTTGTAGGTGCTGTGCTTGGTGAGCGATGGCGGTAGCTGGGTCTCAATGGATGAGGTTGTTCTTGAACAGGAGCTGCTTCACAGAACTGGCACTGCAGTTGATTTTGCGCTGCTGTTGAATTTGGAGGGAGCCCACTTTTAGCTGCTTCCACCTGATTAAAATGTAATTGTGATTTTTGTGATATATACTATCATACATACCAGTTGCTGCATGGACTGGAGCTGTAGATTTGGTGTCGCCTCGGTGGCTGTGAAGGTGGCCTGGTGCAGAGCCAATCGCATCAGCTTCTCATACTGTTGCTGGTACTGGCCCAAGTTGATGGTGGATGGAGACACTCCTTGCTGCAGTGCTACCAGGTGAAATGCAGCATATGCACCTGCAAGGAGATTAACTTCAACCAAAAACCACTTAGAGGAGCATAGATACTTACCACAAGCATTGGCAGCAGCTTCAGTGGCCAGTTGTTTGTAGGGAAGACTTGCAAATTCCAGTACCATGCCAGCTGTGGATGTCTGTCGTTGAAGAGATGCGGCCATCTAAAATTGAAGAGATTTAGAGCAATTAAAAAGTGTAACATGCTCAACTGTTGCAAGCACTGGTAGGTAGATGGGCTGTCCAAAGTCATTTTGCTGTAGAGTCATCCCTGGGGCTGTGTCATAGACAGTCACCTTGCTGTCATCACCTGAATGCTTAGCTTCCAGCACCACGTAGTGGCCATATCTTGCATCTGCACCAAAGCGCACCATCTGGAAAATAGGCTAAAATTACATTTATAATGTTTATATTTGAAGCTTACTGCAATGGAACTGGAGCCTTGAGGGGGTGGAAGCAGTGGAAGGGAAAGGCGGCCATTGTTGTTGTTTCTGGAGCTTGTGAAGAGCTCGAGTGGCCAGCATTCCACATCACCACCAATGCTGGCAAAATGCAGCCCAGATGTGAAGCGTGTCAGGACCTGATAGCAACACTGAATTTACATGGATAAAAATGAACACACACCAACCGAAATGTCAATGTCCTGAACAGGGGACAGGAGATTGCCATGTTCATCGTGTAGAAGACTGGAGACAGCCAGCCACTGCATGTTGGAGGTTTCCGCATCAAGTATTGGCACTTCCCGTGGTTGACCAGGCACCTGCCATGTAACAGCATTTAGATATGCACAGTTAAGAAACAATGATACCATCAATGGCTCTTCATTATCCTCATGGTAGGTGAAGAATGGCTGCTGGTGTGGTGTAGGTTGTTGTGGAAGTTGTTGTTGTGGAGCTCTAGAAGTTGCTTCAAGCACCCATCCACCTGTTGCTGAATCTTCAGCTTGCCTCCTGCTGTCACTTCTAAGTTCTTGGAAGCTGGGGGAAGGATTTTCTGTTCGAGCTATTGCTCGTGCCCTAGTGTCTTTCTGTTTGACACTTGTCCTCCTTTTTTCTGGAAGGTTTTCACGATGAGCTTTCACGCGTTGCTGAGAAGAGTCTCTGGGTCCATCTTCTACGGCAGTTGTCTTTCTCCTTTGCTTTGCTGATTCATTTTTTATTTTTTGCCGCATAGCAGGTGTTTGTTTTTTTCCTGGTTTTTCGGTTCTTCTGATCCCAAAGCAAGACTTATCTCCTTCACCTGCTGCTTTGATGTAGTTGCGGACATCTTTGATTTTTTCTGTAGTCGTAGGGGTTTGTTCTGGCCCAGTGAAGAGGATTTCCTTTCCTGCCCTCAGGCCAGCCAGATATGCCACACCTCTCGGGCTGCCCGCCTGCACCAATTGCATCATTGCACTTTATTTTACTATGTTAATTATTCTAAGGAACCGATCGAATGCAGACCTTGCCATGGGATGGCATTATGGTAAGGCCGGTGAGTGGTCCAGTGGTTTCAATGATCTCAGCCACAGCCAAGTCTGCCTCCTGTAGCTGGAACATAAAAATCAATAGGCGACAAATCACTCAGAAACCAATAGGCAACAAACTTACAGCTGAAGACGGTCCGGGATTGACCTATAGAAAACCATAATTTTTAATGTTATTTATTTTTCTATGAACCTCTATGTCTCCGGCCAAGAGAAGAAGGAAGCTGAGCAATGCTTCTGCATGGAGAGCTGAGAGGTGAAGTCGTTTTTTGCCCTGTTTAGATGGTGCTGCTAGACGGCACCAATCCACTGCCTGGCAAGACGATTGTGTGCGCCTTCGCCGTTTCCCTGCAGGCATTTGTGAATGCAAATGTTAAGCAAAGAGTTCCAATGAAGTTTAACACAAATATCTTGCACGGCGTAGAGGGTGGTTGAAATGGATGTCGATTATGGCCATGGTGAGCTCCACTCGGGGATGGTCTTGTAGTTGGCGGCAAGGGAGAAGGACCGCATTGTCGTGTTCATCAGCACAGCACCAGGATCGCACAAGAATAACCAAAATCAGCTTCTTTGCCAGCATAAAACGCATTCTGATCTTAAATTATATGAACCAAATTTTTAACTGTAATTAAAAATGCCAAAACAAACTAAATTGACTGCAACAAAACATAAGGTTCCCAAATTTCCTGCATAAAAGACAATGATTACATATAAGAAATTGCATGACTTGCAAACCCAGGGAAGCATCACGAATAAGATTTCGATTGATATGCAATTTGCAAAATTTAGAACATTAATTGTGTTCAATTCGGAATGTTTTTGAAGAGTCTGAAAAATTTAATTTCCTCACCTTAAAAACCAACACTACGTTCCGCTTTGCACAGACCACCCCCTTTTCTTTTCAAACAATTAAAAACCCATAGGATGTAGAGGTCCTATACTTAAAATTATCAATGCAATCAATCTGAAAATTTTAGAATACTATGGAATAAGGTTGGTTTTGTAAACAGCTAAGTTGCCTGGGAAGTTGTGGGGTACAAAGCACAGCGGTCACCTATTTCGCTCTGCGTCATAAACTTGTTTGATTTAAGTGTCTTTTTTCATCATCTTTGTAAAATTTGTTGCATTTTTGACCGCGGAGCGGCCCGAAGGGCCGCTCCGCGGTCTATAGAGGTTACTCAACTTTTGTCCTCGTATATATATATATATATATATATATATATATATATTTCTGGAAATGCTGTCCACGGGCGAATTCTCAACGGATTGGGACAAACTTTTTTTTTCCTGAAAGGTAATGCTATTTTAGGAAGATCTGGAGGGGTGGAACCGGTTTCCGATCATTTGAAACATTACTTTTTTGGGTAGAAAGGTTTAAACATTGCATTATACAGTTTTTGCCCTGTAGCACCTGTAACCTTGAGAATTGCACAGACAACTTGAGTTTTTTTGTTCACAAGTTGTATATAACGATTGCAAATCTGTGCTTACTTTTGAAAATGGTTGAGAAACCACAGACTTGCCCTCTTGAGTGACAAACTTTCATGCATGACAATAGCATCAATAATTAGTAGCAGCTGAACGGCTGATAATTAAACAGAACACTTGAGTTTTTTTGTTCACAAGTCGTATATAACGATTCCAAATCTATGCTTACTTTTGAAAATGGTTGAGAAACCACAGACTTGCCCCCTTGATTGACAAACTTTCACACATGACAATAGCATCAATAATTAGTAGCAGCTGAATGACTGATAATTGAACAGAACACTTGAGTTTTTTTGTTCACAAGTCGTATATAACGATTCCAAATCTGTGCTTACTTTTGAAAATGGTTGAGAAACCACAGACTCACCCTTTTGACAGAAAATGTACACCCATGCAATGAAAGCATTCCTCAATTTTTGGCATCTGCTACAGGTGAATGTGGAAGGGGGAATTCGCTCCGCGGTCACCTATCGCGCTTTGCGCCATATACTTGTTAACATTCGATTGATATATAATATTCTGGAGTGAGCAAAAAATTGTTTAAATTTTCAGAAAATTGATTTTTGGGTCATCTAGAGGTCACAAAATCGGATTTAGAAAAATGGTCATTTCTTAGCAATTAAGCCATATTTTGGACCAGGGTTTGTAAGGCTGAGATCACATCTTAATTCAAAACCATTGCCTATCCGCGTTTCTTAAGGCTTTCGTTTTTTAAGCCCCTGGACCCTCTTGCTCTTACAAACCGCCTCTTAACCCATCATTGATACCAACTTTTAATAATCCTTGTATTATATGTTTTTGATTCTCTCGATTCTTATCGAAAACCTCTCATAAGGCCTTACAAATTTTATTTGCTGAGGTAGTATAGAAAGCTTAAAGCTGTTCAAAATATTTTATTTCCATGCAAAACGATAACTTGATGATATTATCATGTTTAAATTATGAAAAGCTTAACAAATCATGAAGCGTTTCGCAAGTGTATGTTCCGTGTACTTATGGCGTGTCCTCTGGGCATTGCATGCTCCCTAGTCATCGAGGCTCTCGCCTTACGGACCCAAAGAGTCGATGTTCATGTGCTAAAAAGTTTGGCACATGAACCCGATCTTCAAGGATGTTCGGGAAACGCCCAATGTAACTTGACCTATATTTCCTTTGCACTAATGTTTGCCTAATTCGGCTAAACGTTAACAATACCATTGTTACCAAAATGAAATTGCTAACTAACCAGAGCGGCAAATCAGAAATTTGGTACTGAAATCATATCCAAAACTAACCTGAGCGACAAATGAATAGTGCAGAGCATAGACCTGTGAACATAAAATAGACTGTTTTGTCTAGCTTTCCGCCACTTTCTGCAGAGCGCTTGAGTCAATCGAAAAATGCTTCAGAATTGATCTTACCAACAATGCAGAATGGCCACTGAGCAAATTCAACAAATATATCGCATACGAATCAAAATAATTGCGCGGCCCATTGTGCGCGGCCTATTTTATTAGTCTAAAGCTATTACATAAGCATTAAGTTAAATGTTAAAGCTGGTTAGGTAAACTCACTCCAGACTCTGTGTTCTGCATTCTGAGTTCTCTTATCTTTTCTTTAAGAAATCCCAAAATCTCAACTCTCCGGGTAATTTGGCAAACTGCGCAGATTTGTAATGCCCGAAAAATGACCTAAATTTGAACAAATTTGCCATTTTCGAGGTTTAACAACAAATTTTGCAACCTGGGGGAGTTCTGATTGAGTTTCGGCAGCCCTGAATTACCCTAAAACCATCATTAAAATGCCGAAAATGCAGAATTGGGACTGCGCGGCGTGCCTTCGTTACAGACAAGGCCTAGCGTTCATATACTGGACTAGGTTGGGAGAGGCCTGCGGCGCACATCATAACTTTTGTTGTTTGATCAGTGAAATTTCAGATATATTTCAAATATATTTCATATTTTGTTTATATTTAAAATTCATTTAAAATTGTCCTAGTGAATTTTCTAGTTCTTTTTTGCTATCTTATTTTGCATATAAATTAAATGTCTAGTGGATGCAAAAAAAATATTGTGAAATTCAAAGCCAATTTTGAATTTGGGCTGCATGTGTCCCGCTACACGGGTGCTCAGCTTTTTTCATGCGTTAGCCTCTTTTGTGGTCTTATGACTCTTATAGAAGCCCCCACCCAGTGGCCAAATTACAGCCACACCAAATGAATGCAACAGCAAACACCTGGCGGTCCTCTAGGGACATCAAAAAGTAGGTACCGAACCTAAGAGAGGTAAGGCTGCCTGAAAAGGATGCTGGTTTGTTTGTTTGAAAACTTATGTTTAATAGGTGCAACATGGAAAGATTGGGTAGCTTTCCAAAACTGCGCAGATGTAAAACATTGAAAAAACTCACATTTTCAACGTTTTAAGCATCAAGGCTTGCTCAAAAAATTCCACTAAAAATATATTCTTGTTCCGCGACCCCAATTTACCCAAAACAATGCTCACTTCCACTGCAGCTACTGAATTGGGCTTGCGCGAAACGATTTGGTAACAGACAAGGCTCAGCTTTTATATTATGGACTAGGTTGGGAGAGGCCTGCGGCGCACATCATTATAATTTTTTATAATTTGTTAATTATTTAGTTTTTTTATTATTTGAACTATATTTTCCTATATTTTTCTTTAGAAATTCCTAGTAGTTTTCTGGTGTTTATATGATTTCATTAATTATACTGTACATTTTTTAATCATTTTAAATTTCTTTGAATTTTTTATTGATTGAATTTGAATTTTTGGATTTAGATTGTCTGTACTATTTATTGTTAGTATATTTTTAATAGGTCATAATTTGTGCGAATTGAGCACATTGGTTTTCCTATTTATGCAAATTTATTTGAAAGACAATCTAAAATAGAATGAATATTCAATCACCATGAATAAAGTGAAAGATTTGATCAGCAGGTTTTTTCTAAAATAGTTTGGCTGAAAATGGCTATTTAAAGTGGTTTTTCCATTAATGATTTTATTTACTTATGGTTTATATTTGGTTAATTTTCGAGTTTAGATGCTATTTTGCAACTTAATGGCACCAAAAAATATTTTCATTTGATAAACAAAAGTTTGAGTGTAATGTCCAGAAATTTGTAATACCATTTGTCATTCATATTCGAATAATTTTTTGTTTTCACTTTCTCTTGTTTCATATCTTTTAATATGTTATGTTGGCACAAAATTTGCAATTTATATATGTCCATGCTGTATGTTAAATTTTTCGGTTCGTTTAAATCATTCATTTCTCTTTTCATTACAAAATGCGAATTAATTTTCAGCCATTTCATTATTTTTCATTTTTGTTCTCATCGATTCTCCAGATACAACATTATTGGATATCTTTGAACAGAAATGCTGACAAAATTCAAATGCCAAAATGCAAAAAGAAAGCCAAAAAATAATACGAAATTCAAAGTCCAATTTGAAATCCAATTTGAAGTTTGGGCTGCATGGGTCCCGCTACACGGGTGCTCAGCTTTTTACATGCATTGGCCTCTTTTGTGGTCTTATGACTCTTTTAGAAACCCCCGCCCAGTGGCCAAATTACAGCCACACCAAATGAATGCATCAGCAAACACCTGGCTGTCCTCGAGGGACTTCAAAAAGCTAGGCACCGAACCCAAGAGAGGTAAGGCTGCCCGAGATGGACACTGGTTAGTCGAGCAGTTTGGAAAGTTGTTTAAGGAGTGCAATATCACCAGATTGGATAGCAGCACAAAACTGCGCAGAGGCAAAACATTGAAAAAGCTCACATTTTCGAGGTTTTAAGCACTTTCCCGTGATCGGAGCAAGCTGGTCAGGCCAGAATCGTGTTCCGCGACCCCGATTTACCCAAAACAATGCTCACTTCCGCTGCAGCTGCTGAATTGGGCCTGCGCCGTCTGTCCACGTTACGGACAAGGCTCAGCTTTTATATTATGGACTAGGTTGGGAGAGGCCTGCGGCGCACATCATAATTTTTGTTAATTTCTGAAATTGCTTTGTTTTTTTATATATTGTCAGAAACCCCGAGTGTTTTTCTGATTTTCACATTCTTGCATTGACTTGTTACTGTCTTTGCTCCTTTATTATGTACACACGTACTGCAAATTTTATGACTATTTTGAAGTAATTTGATTCCTAATTTTCGTTTTTACCTATTTGGATTTTATTATAATTTAAACCATGCAACAACTTCAGTAATCACCAAATCAGTTGAAATCCATTGAAGGCAGCATTCAGCTAATTAGTAAAAAATTTTGCGGGTAAAGGTAGTATCTATTGAATGCAAAAAAATTAAAACTAAAATTAAAACATTTAAAGCCGATTTGGAATTTGGGCTGCATGGGTCCCGTTACACAGGTGCTCAGCTTTTTTCATGCAATATCCTCTTTTTTGGTCTTATGACTCTTTTAGAAACCCCCACCCAGTGACCAAATTACAGCCACACCAAAAGAATGCAATAGCAAGCACCTGGCTGTCCTCAAGGGACATCAAAAATCAGGCAGCTAAACCTAAGCTGCCTCAAATGACGATGGTGTGCAGACCTCTATGGTAATTTATGATTAATGAGTGCAATATCGCCAGATTGGATACCTGCACAAAACTGCGCAGATGAAAAACATTGAAAAAACTCACATTTTCAACGTTTTAAGCACATTCCCGTGATTGGATCAAGCTGGTTATAACGCCATCGTGTTCCCCGGCCCCAATTTACCCAAAAAACTCCTAATATCCACAATACAGCTTGAATTCGGACTGCGCGGCATGCTCACGCTACAGACACGTCTCAGCTTTTATATTATGGACTAGGTTGGGAGAGGCCTGCGGCGCACATCAACATTTTTTATTCCTTTGAGTCCATTTTAGTAAGAAACTTTAGAAATTCCAAATGGTTGCCAGTATTCTGGTTTTAAGCAGCTTTCACCAATTTATTGTCATTATTTTTGCTGTATGGTATGGGCCTGCAATGCACATCATAATTTATGGTAATTTCTGAAACTGCTTTGGTTTATTTGCAATTGCAATTAAAATTAAAGCAAAATTCAAAGCCATCTTGGAATTTGGGCTGCATGGGTCCCGCTACATGGGTCCTCAGCTTTTTAATGCATTAGCCTCTTTTGTGGTCTTATGACTCTTTTAGAAACCTCACGCAGTGGCCAAATTATGGCCACACCAAATGAATGACAAAGCAAACACCTGCCTGTCCTCAAGGGACATCAAAAAGCAGGCACCAAACCCAAGAGAGGTAAGGCTGCCCGAGATGGACAGTGGTTGGTCAAGCAGTTTGGAACTTTGTTTAAGGAGTGCAATATAATCAGATTGGATAGCTTTCCAAAACTGCGCAGATGCAAAACATTGAAAAAAGTCACATTTTCGATGTTTTAAGCACATTCCCGTTTTTGGATCAAGCTACGGACAACATATTTTGGTTAGGCGACCTCGATTTACCCAAAAATGTCTTCAGTTTCCATGCAGCTACTGAATTGGGCTTGCGCGAAGCTATCTACTTACGGACAAGGCTCAGCTTTTATATTATGGACTAGGTTGGGAGAGGCCTGCGGCGCTCATCATCAATTCTAGTAATTCTTTAGAGTAGTTTTTAGTTAAATTTACTTATTTTATTTATTCCTTTTTTTTAAATTCTTAGTTGTAAATATTTGTAAAATTGTTCACATATCGTTTTTTCTCAAAAATAGGCGTTTCCAAACTTTAATGTCAGTTGTTATTAATTATTATTGTCATGTTTAATTTTTTTGGTTCTAATTTAATCGGTTTCAATTTGCCTTAGTTCTGTTCTAATTCCTAATCTAATTCGGTTTTCTTTCTAGTTTGCCCAAGTGTTTTGCATAGAATTTTATTTCTGATGTTTGAGCATGGTGTCATTCGATTGTTCATAGATTTTGATTGGTTTTCTAGCTCTACTTTTGATAGGTTGTAACCCAGCTAATTCTTAATTAATTTAAAAAAGTCCAATGCCATTTTGCCAGTAAAAAGGGTATCTATGGAATGGAAAAAAATTAAAATGAAATTCAAGGTCATTTTTTATTTGGGCCGCATGGGTCCCGCTACACGGATGCTCAGCTTTTTTCATGCATAAGCCTCTTTTTGGTCTACCGACTCCTTTGAAACCCCCACCCAGTGGCCAAATTTCAGCCACACCAAATGAATGCAACAGCAAACACCTGGCTGTCCTCGTGGGACTTCAAAAAGCAAGCAGCAATGCCTATAAAGGAAAGGCTGCCTGATAAGGACGCTGGTTAGTTAAGCAGTTTGGAAATTTATCTTTAAGGAATACAATATCGCCAGATAGGGTAGCTGCACAAAACTGCGCATATGCAAAACATTGGAAAAACTTAGTTTTTTGATGTTTTGAGCACATTCCCGTGCTCAAATCAAGCTGGTTATAACACCATCGTGTTCCTTGGCCACGATTTACCCAAAAAACTCTTAACTTCCAAGATACAGCTTGAATTCGGACTGCGCGGTGTGTTCACGCTACGGACACGTCTCAGCTTTTATATTATGGACTAGGTTGGGAGAGGCCTGCGGCACACATCACCAGCTCCAGCCATGCCATAAGCAAGCCAGCCAGTAATGACATCAAAGGCTGTCTAGTTTTCTGTCCAGTCGTATCTGACTTGAATATCCACTGAAACATTGGAGGCCTGGGTAGCCCGCCAGAATGATTATTAGCTGCCTTATAAGCTAAAATTTGTTTTGGCTGTAACTCAGTCAATTCTCAACCGATTTCAAAAATTCCAACGCCATTTTACTGATAAAAAAAATATCTTTTGAATGCAAAAAACCGCAAATCAAATTTTAAAGCCAGTCAAAAGCTATGCTCAAAAAACCGTCCAAAACGACCACTTTGCCCAAACGCTTGATGTTTTGAACACATTCCCATGCTCGGATCCTTCCATATATTTCAAATTCGCATTCTACGCCCTCGATTTACCCAAAAATGTCTTTACTTTCCCTGCAGCTACTGTCCTGGACCTGCGCCAAATGTCTGGTGGACAGACATGTCTCAGCTTTTATATTATGGACTAGGTTGGGAGAGGCCTGCGGCGCACATCAACATTTTCTTATTCCTTTGAGTCCATTTTAGTAAGAAACTTTAGAAATTCCAAATGGGTGCCAGTATTCTGGTTTTAAGCAGCTTTCACCAATTTATTGTCATTATTTTTGCTGTATGGTATGGGCCTGCGATGCACACCATAATTTATGGTAATTTCTGAAACTGCTTTGGTTTATTTGCAATTGCAATTAAAACTAAAGCGAAATTCAAAGCCATCTTGGAATTTGGGCTGCATGGGTCCCGCTACATGGGTCCTCAGCTTTTTAATGCATTAGCCTCTTTTGTGGTCTTATGACTCTTTTAGAAACCTCACGCAGTGGCCAAATTATGGCCACACCAAATGAATGCCAAAGCAAACAACTGGCTGTCCTCAAGGGACATCAAAAAGCAGGCACCAAACCCAAGAGAGGTAAGGCTGCCCGAGATGGACAGTGGTTGGTCAAGCAGTAAGGAGTGCAATATCAACCGATTGGATAGCTGCACAAAACTGCGCAGTTCCAAAACATTGAAAAAAGTCACATTTTCGATGTTTTAAGCACATTCCCGTTTTTGGATCAAGCTACGGACAACATATTTTGGTTAGGCGACCTCGATTTACCCAAAAACATTCTAACTTCCCCTGCAGCTGCTGAATTGGGCTTGCGCGAAGCTATCTACTTATGGACAAGGCTCAGCTTTTATATTATGGACTAGGTTGAGCTTCGCCGTCGCCTACGGCGACTCGAATGAACCAGCTAGAGAAAGGAAAAAACACAATTACTAAAATTTAATTGAAAACAAATATTTGAGCCTAAATAGGCCCACCCTAAAAGAATTGGGTGAGCCTAAATAGGCCTGTAAAAGCATCTGGCATCCACCGCCCTACATGGGAGGATTGGTTGAGCCTAAATAGGCCTGTAAAAGCATCTGGCATCCACCGCCCTACATGGGAGGATTGGGTGAGCCTAAATAGGGCTGTAAAAGCATCTGGAATCCACCGCCCTACATGGGAGGATTGGGTGAGCCTAAATAGGCCTGTAAAAGCATCTGGCATCCACCGCCCTACATGGGAGGATTGGTTGAGCCTAAATAGGCCTGTAAAAGCATCTGGCATCCACCGCCCTACATGGGAGGATTGGTTGAGCCTAAATAGGCCTGTAAAAGCATCTGGCATCCACCGCCCTACATGGGAGGATTGGGTGAGCCTAAATAGGCCTGTATAAGCATCTGGCATCCACTGCCCAACATGGGAGGAATGGGTGAGCCTAAATAGGCCTGTAAAAGCATCTGGCATCCACCGCCCTACATGAGAGGATTGGTTGAGCCTAAATAGGCCTGTAAAAGCATCTGGCATCCACCGCCCTACATGGGAGGATTGGTTTAGCCTAAATAGGCCAGTAAAAGCATCTGGCATCCACCGCCCTACATGGGAGGATTGGGTGAGCCTAAATAGGCCTGTAAAAGCATCTGGCATCCACCGCCCTACATGGGAGGATTGGTTTAGCCTAAATAGGCCAGTAAAAGCATCTGGCATCCACCGCCCTACATGGGAGGATTGGGTGAGCCTAAATAGGCCTGTAAAAGCATCTGGCATCCACCGCCCTACATGGGAGGATTGGGTGAGCCTAAATAAGCCTGTAAAAGCATCTGGCATCCACCGCCCTACATGGGAGGATTGGGTGAACCTAAATAGGCCTGTAAAAGCATCTGGCATCCACCGCCCTACATGGGAGGATTGGTTGAGCCTAAATAGGCCTGTAAAAGCATATGGCATCCACCGCCCTACATGGGAGGATTGGGTGAGCCTAAATAAGCCTGTAAAAGCATCTGGCATCCACCGCCCTACATGGGAGGATTGGGTGAACCTAAATAGGCCTGTAAAAGCATCTGGCATCCACCGCCCTACATGGGAGGATTGGGTGAGCCTAAATAGGCCTGTAAAAGCATCTGGCATCCACCGCCCTACATGGGAGGATTGGGTGAGCCTAAATAGGCCTGTAAAAGCATCTGGCATCCACCGCCCTACATGGGAGGATTGGGTGAGCCTAAATAAGCCTGTAAAAGCATCTGGCATCCACCGCCCTACATGGGAGGATTGGGTGAACCTAAATAGGCCTGTAAAAGCATCTGGCATCCACCGCCCTACATGGGAGGATTGGTTGAGCCTAAATAGGCCTGTAAAAGCATATGGCATCCACCGCCCTACATGGGAGGATTGGGTGAGCCTAAATAAGCCTGTAAAAGCATCTGGCATCCACCGCCCTACATGGGAGGATTGGGTGAACCTAAATAGGCCTGTAAAAGCATCTGGCATCCACCGCCCTACATGGGAGGATTGGGTGAGCCTAAATAAGCCTGTAAAAGCATCTGGCATCCACCGCCCTACATGGGAGGATTGGGTGAACCTAAATAGGCCTGTAAAAGCATCTGGCATCCACCACCCCACATGGGAGGATAGGTTGGGTTGGGAGGAGAGAGTTATTTATTTTGATGACAATGTTTGTACCAAAAATATTTTAGGGCAATAAATGAACTCAATTATCATTGGGGGATATTTAACAAAATAACAAAAAAATAACAAAATTATGCTGATACTGCCGCATAAGGGCATTTAATACAATTTGTATTTATTAAAAAGCCACCAGAAAACATTATATTGGGGGTTTAAAACGGTGTGCATACTTGTGCGTGGTCCAGAAACTGGCGAAAGTGGACATTTTTTGTGATTTTTGGAGGTTTTCCAATATTTCAAACTTTTACTGCATCAGTGAGACTGTGACCCCGATTTTTGAAATCTATCCACCAAAATTGACCCAAAACCATAAAAAATTAGTCGAATTTAATAAAAAAAATTTTCAGTTACCCCATTAAAAAATCGAAAAAAATTATATAAAGGTCTTTGGCAACACAATTAAAATTTGATAACAGGGATTAATTTGCAGAAAAGGAGGCAAAAGAATGGGGGTGGCCACAAGGTTTAAAGGGGCAAGATGGTGGGATGGCAAATGGTTGGGTGGGATGTCAAATGAAGGCAAATGGTTGGGATTATAGGAATTGCATCTGGGCTGCGTGGGTCCCGCTGCGTGGGTGCATCTGGGACCCCGATTTTTGAAATTGATGCACCAAAATGGATGCCTGACCATTTGTTTGTTTATATATTATCTATTTTAGACTATTTGTTGAGACGATGACTGATAAAATTAAATTGTTTTTTGATGGTTTGTGGTGGTAAAGTTTTTGGTGTGACATTTAAAATTTGATAACAAGGATTTGTAGATATTAGCAATGTATTTGTAGAAATAGAGGCCAACGAATGGGGGAGGCCACAAGGTGCAAATGGCTGGGGGGGGGCAATCTGATGATTGAAGAAGGCAAAGTGGCAAAAGGATTGGAGAAATTGTATTTTGGCTGCATGGGTCCCGCTACACAGGTGCTTAGCTCTTTTCATGCATTAGCCTATTTTTAATTTTGGGAGAATTGGGCTGCATGGTTCCCGCTACACGGGTGCTCAGCTTTTTTCATGCATCAGCCTCTTTTTTGGTCATTTGACTCTTTTGATAACCCACCCCGCCCAGTGGCCAAATTACAGCCACACCAAGTGAATAGAACACCTGGCTGTCCTCAAGGGACTTCAAAGATTAGGCACCCAACCCAAGTGGGGTTAGGTTCCCAAAGAGGTACGATGCTTATTTGTTTGGGAATATTTATCCGTAATGACTGAAATTTTGCAAACCTGGGTAGATTCCCAAATCTGCGCAGTTCAAAAACATTGATAAAACTCACATTTTCAATGTTTTAAAGCCTTTCCCATGCTCAGATCAAGCTGATTAACTCAGAATCGTGTTCCCCGACCCTGATTTACCCAAAAACACTCTCACCTCCTCACAGGAAGCTTCCCTCATGGCGCGCGAAATGCTTACTAACAAGACAGGCTCCTCTATTATATATATGGACTAGGGGGAGAGGCTCCGGCGCACATCTTAATTTTTAATTCTAATTCTTTTGCGGCGCACATCTTAATTTTTGGTAATTTCTTAATTTCTGTATTTTTTATTAGCATTTATGTATTTTTCAGAAATTTCAAGTGGTTTTCTGGTTTTTACCTGCTTGCCTTTATTGTTGGCTGTCTTCACTCATTTATTGAAAACACTTTTTTACTTATACTACAAAATTTATAATCTTTTTAAAATTTCAAATGGTTCTTTATATTTTTTTTTATATATTTATATAAATAACTATTCCGCACATTGTGCTAAAAAAAAATTTTTTTTTTTTTTTTAATAAAAAAAAAAATTTTATATAAAAATAAAAAAATCTTACGAGAAATATTATTTAAAAAAAAAAAATAAAAATAAACAACAAGGGAAAAAAAAAAAAACGCCCCTTCAAACAAAAAAAAAAAAAACCCCCTCAAACAACTCCCTCCCCCCAACATATGGTTTTTTAAAAGAAGGCCACAAATTAAAAAAAAAAATTTATACCATTCTCTAAGGCTTTTTTTTTTTCATATTATATTTTTTTTTATTACATAAAACTAATGTGCCGTCTCATTTCATGTTCACTTTAAAATAAACCATGCAATAACTTCAGTATTGAAATCCATTGAGACATTGATGACTTGAGTAGGCCGCCAGAAACGTCCATAATCTCGAATTTTTATAGCTCATATAATTCTCAATTAATTTTATTAATTTCAACGCCAATTGAAGGCATCATATTGAATGCAATAAAAAATTAAAACCATATTCAAAACCAATTTAGAATTTGGGCTGCATGGGTCCCGCTACACGGGTGCTCAGCTTTTTTCATGCATCAGCCTCTTTTTTGGTCTTTTGACTCTTTTGAAAACCCACCCCACCCAGTGACCAAATTACAGCCACACCAAATGAATGCAACAGCAAACACCTGGCTGTCCTCGAGGGACTTCAAAGATTAGGCACCCAACCCAAGTGGGGTAAGGTTGCCAAAGTGGGGTGGCAATAAGGCCACCTGCATGAGAACTTGTTTATTGAGTGCAATACCGCCAGATTGGGTAGCTTCCCAAAACTGCGCAGAGGCAAAACATTGATAAAAGTAACATTTTTGATGTTTTGAGCACTTTCCAGCAATCGGATCAAGCTGGCCAGGCCAGAATCGTGTTCCGCGACCCCGATTTACCCAAAACAATGCTCACTTCCACTGCAGCTGCTGAATTGGGCCTGCGCCGTCTGCAGACGTCACAGACAAGGCTCAGCAGGTTGGGACTAGGTTGGGAGAGGCCTGCGGCGCACATCATTATAATTTTTTATAATTTGTTAATTATTTAGTTTTTTTATTATTTGAACTATATTTTCCTATATTTTTCTTTAGAAATTCCTAGTAGTTTTCTGGTGTTTATATGATTTCATTAATTATACTGTACATTTTTTAATCATTTTAAATTTCTTTGAATTTTTTATAGATTGAATTTGAATTTTTGGATTTGGATTGTCTGTACTATTTATTGTTAGTATATTTTTAATAGGTCATAATTTGTGCGAATTGAGCACATTGGTTTTCCTATTTATGCAAATTTATTTGAAAGACAATCTAAAATAGAATGAATATTCAATCACCATGAATAAAGCGAAAGATTTGATCAGCAGGTTTTTTCTAAAATAGTCTGGCTGAAAATGGCTATTTAAAGTGGTTTTTCCATTGATGATTTTATTTACTTATGGTTTATATTTGGTTAATTTTCGAGTTTAGATGCTATTTTGCAACTTAATGGCACCAAAAAATATTTTCATTTGATAAACAAAAGTTTGAGTGTAATGTCCAGAAATTTGTAATACCATTTGTCATTCATATTCGAATAATTTTTTGTTTTCACTTACTCTTGTTTCATATCTTTTAATATGTTATGTTGGCACAAAATTTGCAATTTATATATGTCCATGCTGTATGTTAAATTTTTTGGTTCGTTTAAATCATTCATTTCTCTTTTCATTACAAAACGCGAATTAATTTTCAGCCATTTCATTATTTTTCATTTTTGTTCTCATCGATTCTCCAGATACAACATTATTGGATATCTTTGAACAGAAATGCTGACAAAATTCAAATGCCAAAATGCAAAAAGAAAGCCAAAAAATAATATGAAATTCAAAGTCCAATTTGAAATCCAATTTGAGGTTTGGGCTGCATGGGTCCCGCTACACGGGTGCTCAGCTTTTTACATGCATTAGCCTCTTTTGTGGTCTTATGACTCTTTTAGAAACCCCCCGCCCAGTGGCCAAATTACAGCCACACCAAATGAATGCATCAGCAAACACCTGGCTGTCCTTGAGGGACTTCAAAAAGCTAGGCACCGAACCCAAGAGAGGTAAGGCTGCCCAAGATGGACACTGGTTAGTCGAGCAGTTTGGAAAGTTGTTTAAGGAGTGCAATATTGCCAGGTTGGATAGCAGCACAAAACTGCGCAGAGGGAAAACATTGATAAAAGTCGCATTTTTGATGTTTTAAGCACTTTCCCGTGATCGGAGCAAGCTGGCCAGGCCAGAATCGTGTTCCGCGACCCCAATTTACCCAAAAATGTTCTCACTTCCGCTGCAGCTGCTGAATTGGGCCTGCGCCGTCTGCAGACGTCACAGACAAGGCTCAGCTTTTATATTATGGACTAGGTTGAGCTTCGCCGTCGCCTACGGCGACTCTAATGAACCAGCTAGAGAAAGGAAAAAACACAATTACTAAAATTTAATTGAAAACAAATATTTGAGCCTAAATAGGCCCACCCTGAAAGGATTGGGTGAGCCTAAATAGGCCTGTAAAAGCATCTGGCATCCACCGCCCTACATGGGTGGATTGGGTGAGCCTAAATAGGCCTGTAAAAGCATCTGGCATCCACCGCCCTACATGGGAGGATTGGGTGAGCCTAAAAAGGCCTGTAAAAGCATCTGGCATCCACCGCCCTGCATGGAGGATTGGGTGAGCCTAAAAAGGCCTGTAAAGCATCTGGCATCCACCGCCCTACATGGGAGGATTGGGTGAGCCTAAATAGGCCTGTAAAAGCATCTGGCATCCACCGCCTTACATGTGAGGATTGGGTGAGCCTAAATAGGCCTGTAAAAGCATCTGGCATCCACCGCCCTACATGGGTGGATTGGGTGAGCCTAAATAGGCCTGTAAAAGCATCTGGCATCCACCGCCCTACATGGGAGGATTGGGTGAGCCTAAATAGGTCTGTAAAAGCATCTGGCATCCACCGCCCTACATGATTGGGTGAGCCTAAATAAGCCTGTAAAATCATCTGGCATCCACCGCCCTACATGTGAGGATTGGGTGAGCCTAAATAGGCCTGTAAAAGCATCTGGCATCCACCGCCCTACATGTGAGGATTGGGTGAGCCTAAAAAGGCCTGTAAAAGCATCTGGCATCCACCGCCCTGCATGGAGGATTGGGTGAGCCTAAATAGGCCTGTAAAAGCATCTGGCATCCACCGCCCTACATGGGAGGATTGGGTGAGCCTAAATAGGCCTGTAAAAGCATCTGGCATCCACCGCCTTACATGTGAGGATTGGGTGAGCCTAAATAGGCCTGTAAAAGCATCTGGCATCCACCGCCCTACATGGGTGGATTGGGTGAGCCTAAATAGGCCTGTAAAAGCATCTGGCATCCACCGCCCTACATGATTGGGTGAGCCTAAATAGGTCTGTAAAAGCATCTGGCATCCACCGCCCTACATGGGTGGATTGGGTGAGCCTAAATAGGCCTGTAAAAGCATCTGGCATCCACCGCCCTACATGATTGGGTGAGCCTAAATAGGCCTGTAAAATCATCTGGCATCCACCGCCCTACATGTGAGGATTGGGTGAGCCTAAATAGGCCTGTAAAATCATCTGGCATCCACCGCCCTACATGGGAGGATTGGCTAACAGATGGGGGCTAGTCTGGTGATGGAGCAAGGCAAATGGTTGTGGGGGGAGGAGGAAATGGACTGAATGAATTGAAATTGGGCTGCGTGGGTCCTGCTACACAGGTGCTCAGCTTTTTTCACGCTTTTGACTCTTTTGTGGTCTATTGACTCTTTTCAGTGATCCCACCCAGTGGCCAAATTACAGCCACACCAAGTGAATAGAACACCTGGCTGTCCTCGAGGGACTTCAAAGATTAGGCAATCAACCCAACAAAGGTTAGATCGCCAAAGAAATGGACTGGTTTGCCGAATTGCTCTGAAAATTTATGTGTAATGACTAAAACTTCACTTCAATGAGTAGCTTTCAAAACTGCGCAGTCCCAAAACATTGATAAAAGTCACATTTTTGATGTTTTAAGCACATTCCTGTGATCATTGCAAGCTGATTAACTCAGAATCGTGCTCCCCGACCCTGATTTACCCAAAAACACTTCCACCTTCTCACAGGAAGCTTCCCTCATGGCGCGCCCCATGCTTACTAACAAGAAGAAGAAGGGATGAAGGGCGTAGAAGGGATGAAAAACGAAACAAGCACGTTCGCCGCCTTGATGCAGCTTTAGCCGTGCGCTTTCCTAAGTTGGAGACTGGGCATTGCCGTGAAGAAGCACGGCGCATCAGCTGTCTCAGGTTCTTATTCTGGGCCCTGTTTTGTTCAGCAGGGAAACAAATTGCAGGCCTATATTGGTGACAAGCAGATCTGATGCGATAGTGGTAGCCGAAGCTATTCGGCACCTAGAGGCAGGTACCTGTCCGAATTGCCGGGGACCCGATCTCCCTCAATGGTTTGGCAAACGAGTGCACAGGTTCATCCGCCCCAGAACAAATAGCCGTGCTGGCTATTGGCCAAAGTTTTACTACATGTCCCTGGTAATTTATTTCCTAACTGGCAATTTTTAAGAGTTTATATCCCCTCTTCGGCGGACGAAGCAGAAGCAGTATGGGAGAAAGTTCAGGATGAAGAATGCAGGCGGATTGTGATAGAACAGGGAGCTTCGACATGTGTTGCTAGTGAGAATTGAGAATCTGAATAGAAGTTGAATAGAATGAAATGAACAAGATACCTCTTCACGCAGACACTTGTGGAATCCAGCCAAATTTCCAGCGCTTTTGTTACAAGCAATTTTAGTGATAGTTTCATGCAGTGGCGCAAATGGCACAAGTTCTGCGCAAAAGATGGCCTACTTCCTGGCGCGCGTTCAAACAATTCTCAACCCAACGCGGGCTGCGACTTATGGCTGTCACTCACTGGGCATAATGTGTATGCATAGATGAAAATGCTAACTTATTTTCCAATATGTAAATTGCTAAATGGAATCCGCTGGTGGAGCTTTCAGCTCAACATTTGAAAATCTGTATTTCTCTCAATTCTGAACAAGATAGTCTCGGCTGTCGCCAAGATGCGCGGCCTTTAACACCAAAATTAAGCTGACTTTATTAACCAGGGATTTATGTATGTGCGAATTTGTGAAGCATCAAGATTTTGGGTATTTGACTATAAATAAAAAAAACAATCAATTTTTCAAAAAAACCCTTTCTCAACTTCTAGATATCATCATCCTCTACAAATACTGAGCAGCTTACAAAACTTGATAGAATGGAGGAATGTTTTTGGGCTGCATGGATCCCGCTACACGGGTGCTTAGCTTTTTTCATGCGTCTGCCTCTTTACTTGGTCTACTGACTCTTTTAGGGACTCCCACCCAGTGGCCAAATTACAGCCACACCAAGTGAATGCAACAGCAAACACCTGGCTGTCCTCGAGGGACTTCAAAGATTAGGCAATCAACGCAACAAAGGTTAGATCGCCAAAGAAATGGTCTGGATTGCTGATCTCTATGAAGCTTTATGAATAATAAGTGAATCCTCGCCACAATGAGTAGCTTCCCAAAACTGCGCAGTTGCAAAACATTGAAAAAACTCACTTTTTTGATGTTTTGAGCACATTCCCGTGATCGGTGCAAGCCCTTCCCCTCAAAATCGTGTTCTTTGACCCCAATTTACCCAAAAACACCTTCACCTCCTCACCAGAAGCTTCCCCCATGGCGCGCGAAATGCTCACTCACAGGACAGGCTCCTCTATTATATATATGGATATATATATATCTGGTACCATCGGCAGGCCAAATGTGAATCTCTTTTCTCCAAAATTTGTAATTGCCTCGAGTAAAAAGTCAAGGAAATACAATTTCTACTAGTGGAACCTGCTTAGACAGTTTCATTTTGTTTTTGGCGCGCAGTTCAGTGTCTCTTTCCATGCGCGCCCAAAAACAAAATGCAGATGACGCAGCAGATTCCACTAGTAGAAATTGTATTTCCTTGACTTTTTACTCGAGGCAATTACAAATTTTGGAGAAAAGAGATTCACATTTGGCCTGCCGATGGTACCAGATATTACTTCCACTTTTAATATAGTATAAAATGTATAAAAACAAATTTTATACTATTGGTTATATATTTGGTTACGATTTTATTAGATAAATAAAAAAAGTGAATAAAAAATAAACTTATTTAAAAATAGTAAATAAAAAATACTTATTTAAAAAAATAAAATGAAAAGAAAAGATTCGAAAATGAAAAATACAATGCAAATTTATTGGCAAACTAGCATATTTTTGAGAAATTTTCTTGACTCAGAACCATCGATTTTTGAAAAGGGCTTAACTTTTGGAGAAAAAGGCTTTACTTTTGGCCTGCCGATGGTACCAGTTGTTTTCTAAACTTTAAATACACAAAAATGAAAAAGATTGCCTGAGTAGGATTCGAACCTACTAGCTTCATCCATCTGTCCAATCGCTTACACCACTACACCACTGGTGCACATGGCTACTTAGTTCACTTGAAGATTTATGAATAAAAACAATAGATCAGGCACAGGGACCCGGGGAGGGGGGAGGGGGAAGAAATGAATACCTACTATCGTCCATTGAATAGATGCGGAGAAGAAGAAGAAGGAGAAGAAGAAGAAGAAGGAGTTCGGACAAATGGTTTATAGTGATTTGCTAATGATTGCTGCAACTTTCTGGCGATTTCTCGCGAGTTTTGGTCAATTAGAGGATGCTCTTTCCAATGGAAAAAGAATCAGAGCAAATGGAGCTTTCTGTGAGGAGTAAGAGCCTTATCAAAATTAAGATCTAGCAATAACCCTCAAAACGTACACCTGGGTCGAAAAGAGGGGCTGGGCGCTGACACTTCGCTAAAGCTCCATTCGCGCCAGCCCAATATGTCCTAGGGTTCAACCTACCAGTCTTCCAATCAATTCAGTCACACGCAACCATGCAAAAACTCGATCACCCATTCATAACTAGGGCGCTGTCGCGCCCTAGGATTGTGTCCATTTGTTTACAACTTGTTTTCTTGGGCTTCTACCAGGCCGTGGTGTACAAGCAGCTCATCATCAACTTTGTCTTGGGGCATTTTCAAGGGTATTTTGGCATCAAATGCAGCACCATATAGGTAATTTTGGGCGTAGATTATGAATCTTTTGTCCATTTGCTCCTACATTGTCTTCATGGGCTTCTACCAGGCCCTGGTGTACAAGCTGCTCATCATCAACTTCATCTTAAAGCATTGTATTGGGCGTTAGGCTATTTATTGGCGTTTGGCTGTTCAAAGTATTAATTAGCATTAATTAGCATTAATTAAGACAGTTAAAATTTCCCTTTTTTCAAAGAAGTGGCCACAAATATGACCTTTTTAGGTCAACCTAAGCCAGGTTCTTAAATTCTGGGCATTAGAATGAAATTTCAAGTCAAAAATTTTTTTGGTCATTTTTTGCCTATGTTATAACATAGGGCCAAACTTGGCATCACTGTCAAATTTTTGCCTTTTTCTGGAAAATTTGATGCACAAACAGTAATATTTTTTCATCGAAATGTGCCTAAGGATTGGATTAAGCAACCCTGAAAAGGAATTTGATTAATATTGATTTTTAAAAGAGCAGGAAGTTTTTTACTGGAAAAATTTTACCATAGCCAAAGCCTCCTATGTTATAACATAGGGCAATTTTTGAGGTGACCGAATTTGCAAGGCTGTAGCTCATATGGGCTTCATCTGTTACAGGTCAGAAGGGTATCAAAAGATGGCAAATTT
Source organism: Ptycholaimellus sp. GST1_10 (assembly GCA_030248095.1). Lineage (NCBI taxonomy): Eukaryota > Metazoa > Nematoda > Chromadorea > Chromadorida > Chromadoridae > Ptycholaimellus > Ptycholaimellus sp. GST1_10. The sequence goes on from JASANA010002189.1 coordinate 23,322, forward strand.
TATGCAAAATTCAAAAATGAGGTCGATTTGGGGGCACTTCATAGTAAAAAATTGAGAAAATCGCCAAAAACGTCATTTTTGAGAGTGTTCAGTTTTATCAATTTTGGACACTTTTGGGCTTATTTCTGGCCTCAGGTCAGCCTCAGCACATTTATTTTGACAGGATAAGCTTTGCCTGCCCCTAAGCTTCCAAATGATATGCATAACTCCCGGACAAAACTTCTGTTTGGTTCTAGGAGCCAAAAGTAGTCGGTAATCTCCAGTTTCCAAAAATTGCTCCATTTTTTTCACTGACTTTACGTTTTTGGTCATATCTTGGGCTAGGATTCATCTTTTTGAAAAATTCTAACGGGAGAGAGATCGCAAAAACTTGCTCTACAATCCTGTTAATGCAGTTGGTCAACTCAAAAATTTCACTTTTCCAGCAACTTTTGACGCCTTATGTGAAACGTCTCTTAATTAGTTATTTTAGTTTATTTAGCTTCGCGACTTCATGAGTACTGTTTTGGGTTTAATGATATTTTTTAATCTTAGTCATTCTTTTTATCATTTTTCTTTTTTTATAAATCTAAGTGGGACATGGTTTTCCGTTATCTCTTGCTTTTTGCTTTAGGTTACTAATCTACCGAGGTTTTTTCGTTTTGGTTTTACTTTAGATATTTTACGTAACTATTTTAGATACGTTACATCAAATTATTGTTTTATCAAAATTTTTTAATTTAAATTGTTGCATCTCATCGTCATCTCTTTATTTTCACTTTATGTTGTAAATTTGATATTTTTTAGCAGCAGTTTTCATGTCCAATCAATTTTTGAAAGTGTTCTTTTATTACATTTTTTAATTCTTTTTTTTGTATTTTAAAATGTCATTACATTCTTAGGTACTGACCTTGGCTGCGTTTTCGTTAGTTTTTGAGCAAATTGTTTCTTTTATAAGCTGCTTTTCAAACAGATTCCAATTTGAAGTGAAAATTTAATTTTAACAGAGCAACCGGTTTGAACAGCTTTTACCTTCAATAACTGAAAATTAATTAAATGTATTTATTCAATTCAGTATTTACCATTTCCAGTTATATCTAAGCGCTAAACGATTAATTAATACAAAAATATCATTTAAGAAATTAATCTATAAACTCCAAAGCAACGCTTTAATTCGTTTCAATTTTTCAGACTTCAGTTTCAGTCTTCACTTCTGTTCAGGGTTGCATTCATTATTTAGATTTAATACGCAATCAATTCTTCTTTTAATAAAGCATTAAAATAAAGCATTCTTTCTCTCTTACAATAAAGCATTCTTCCTAGAAAGCGGCACTGAAATCGGCATTCCCACATTCAGCACATTTGAAAATGAAGATTCTCATTACAGCTCGATATAAAATGACTACGTCAATTGTGCTGAATAAGAGCTGTTCATCAAAGTGCTCACTGCCTTCATTAAGGGTCCCTGTAATCTTACTTCGTTGGGTATCTGGCAAAACTGCACAGATTTAAAATGCCCGAAATATGACTTAAAATTAAACAAAATTGCCATTTTCGATATTAAAAACAAATTTGTGCAATTTCATGCACCCCTGGATCAAGTTAGGCAGCCCCGATTTACCCTTTAAACACCTTTAAAACTGCAAAAAGACAAATTTGCGAATGCACCGCGTGCCTTTGTAACGGACAAGGCTTAGCGTTCATATACTGGACTAGGTTGGGAGTGGCCTGCGGCGCTTATCATTCTTTTTTGGGTTTTCTTAGATTGCATTTTAGTACATTTATTTTATGAGTATTTCTTTGTTCAGAAATTGCAAGTGATAATTAATTTTTGCACAAAGTTGTCATGTACAGTATCGCCAACAGAAGGCAAGGGAAAAGGTAAATCTCAATTAGTTTAAACAATTCCAACCCTATTTTGCATATTAAACCAGTGTCAATTGAATGCAAAATCAAAGCCAATTTGGAATTTGGGCTGCATAGGTCCCGCTACACAGGTGCTTAGCTTTTTTCATGCATCAGCCTCTCTTTTGGTCTTTTGACTCTTTTGAAAACCCACCCCATCCAGTGACCAAGTTACAGCCACACCAAATGAATGCAACAGCAAACACCTGGCTGTCCTCGAGGGACTTCAAAGATTAGGCACCCAACCCACCGAGGGTTCTACGACAGTTCGCACCCACGATAGTTCGCACCCGACAGTTCGCACCCGACCCTTCGCACCCGCGATAGTTCGCACCCAAGCACTTCGCACCCGACAGTTCGCACCCAACAGTTCGCACCCGACCCTTCGCACCCGACAGTTCGCACCCAATTCTTGCATATTCAATTCTAAGGTATTTTTTTTAAATACACATGCAAGCACACATACATTGCACCTTCAATTCCAAGGTATTTGCTTGTTTTTTTGGAAAATGGACATACAAACGCACATACATCCAAACTTGCTGTAGATTGTGGATAGATTACGCACACAAGTTTTTAATCTGTGCAACATTCCCTCATCAAAAGTCTCCAAATGTCAATCAAAAGTCACATGGAGAAGCAATCACTGCAATTCTACTCTTCGTTGCCTGGATCATCCCGCTGCTTTAGCCTGCTGCCCTGTCCTGGATCATCAGCTGCATTTTAAGCTCAGTCCCTTTGATCCTTTGCCCAAGAAGAATAAGCCTTGTGAAAATTAGTCAACGCGTTCTCGATGTGTTAGGCTTCCCCATCGAGCAGTGGAACCACTACCAGCACTCTCTTGAAGCTGTGTACATATTTCGGACAAACAATTGCCTAGAAGGTTTGCTAACAGAAAAGTGCTAGAAGAGAATCAAAAATCAAAGTTCGGTGAACAGGGCTTCACAATCGGTTCCGGAAGCTGTTTGGAAATCACAGCCAGCCCTACGCGTTCTTGGAGAAGCTGCGCAAGGAGTTCCTTCAGAGCCAGTGTCGAGGCCGGCTGGCAGCAGCTGGAGAAGTGCTGAGACGGAGACAAGTTAACCTATTTCACATTCACATTTCACATTTTTAGCCACCTGAAAGAAAATGCTCAATTTAGGCCTGCGTGCAGAATGATGTCCGCATTCGGCATTTCTGTCAGACCATTGCCACGCGAGATGCACTGAGCTACCTGAAAGCAGTCGGCGCATGCCTTGGTGCAAAAGAATAGGCCTGGTGAGGTGGGAGGGTGGCAGTTCAAAAAATACAAATGATGTGGTTTAAAGGTGCTGTGAGATCGTGAGAATGGCAAAACTTGACAGTGATTTCAGATTTCTTTTTGGCCAGAAATTTTTCCTGTGATATTTGTGAAATGTGCTGACAATATCCCCATTGTTCATTAAATGTCAAAGTCTCACAAAACCTTTTCACAAGCAACCAAAATACTGGCTTGGGTGCGAATGGTCGGGTGCGAACTGTCGGGTGCGAACTGTTGGGTGCGAACTGTCGGGTGCGAAGTGCTTGGGTGCGAACTATCGCGGGTGCGAAGGGTCGGGTGCGAACTGTCGGGTGCGAACTATCGCGGGTGCGAACTGTCGTGATACCCCCACCGAGTGGGGTTAGGTTGCCAAAGTGGGGCATCAATAAGGCCACCTGCATGAGAACTTGTTTATTGAGTGCAATATCATCAGATTGGGTACCTGCACAAAACTGCGCAGATGAAAAACATTGGAAAAACCCACATTTTTGATGTTTTAAGAGAGCTTTTCTGAGTAGGTGAAATATTTGAAATAGTGGAACGGACAAAAAGTTTTACCCCCCTTTTTTATATTTTTTATGAAAAGTAGACATGTTTGTAAGACTTTTGGTAGAGTATGAGTGGTCAAAACTGAAAATTTGATTTTTGGCGAATTTTTGAATGTAAAAAAACGACCAAATTTTTAATCATCTATAACTCTCGATTTGCCAAACGGATTTTGATGATTTGACCACCAATCGAACCGTCTCAATTAGAAGAATATTTTGTTTTTTTTGTTTATTTCTCTACGATCATTTCCTACCGAGTTATTCACAAAAAACCAGTTTTTCAGTTTTCAAAATTACAAAAAAATTATTATTTCGAAGTAAAAATTTCATTTGCGCCAGATGAGACCTCTTTTTTCTGAAATTTCAGGTAATTTTACATATATGTACTAATCTAGAACTCTGAAAGCTTTGTTGCACAAGATATATTTGAGGTTGAAAATGAAAATGCCCGTTTTGCCCCTATGTTATAGCATAGGCGAAAATTGAGCAAAAAAATTTTTGTCTCTAAATGCCAATTTTTTGGCTTAATAAATTTCTTTTGACCCGTATCCATCTAACTGAGTGGTTTTTAATTTCAGTTTCAATGTTTGAGTAGGAAAAATTTGACATTGCTTTTCGCCTATGCTATAACATAGGCAGTGTTGAAGCATAGGAAAAATTGCAGTCGAAAATCCCCTGCTCAAAAATTCAAACTTAAATTAAAAACCACTCAGTTAGATGGATACGGGTCAAAAATAAATTTAATAAGACAAAAAATTGGCATTTAGAGACAAAACATATTTTGCTCAATTTTCGCCTATGCTATAACATAGGGGCAAAACGGGCATTTTCATTTTCAACCTCAAATATCTCTTGTGCAACAAAGCTTTCAGAGTTCTAGATTAGTACATATATGTAAAATTACCTGAAATTTCAGAAAAAAGGGGTCTCATCTGGCGCAAATGAAATTTTTACTTCGAAATAATAAATTTTTTGTAATTTTGAAAACTGAAAAACTGGTTTTTTGTGAATAACTCGGTAGGAAATGATCGTAGAGAAATAAACAAAAAAAACAAAATATTCTTCTAATTGAGACGGTTCGATTGGTGGTCAAATCATCAAAATCCGTTTGGCAGATCGAGAGTTATAGATGATTAAAAATTTGGTCGTTTTTTTACATTCAAAAATTCGCCAAAAATCGAATTTTCAGTTTTGACCACTCATACTCTACCAAAAGTCTTAAAAACATGTCTACTTTTCATAAAAAAATATAAAAAAGGGGGGTAAAAATTTTTGTCCGTCTCACTTTTCAACCTCTCACTAAAGCTCTCTTAAGCACATTCCCGTGATCAGGGCAAGCTGATGCAAACAAAATCGGCTTTTTCGACCCCAATTTACCCAAAAACATGCTTACTTCCACTGCAACTGTTGAATTGGGACTGCACCGCGTGCCTTCATAACGGACAAGGCTCAGCATTTATATTATGGATCTTATATAATACGGGTGATGCCATTTTTGGAGGGTACCTCGGGTGGGATGGTTTCTAAGTGTACCCAGGCATATGATAGCATTTTGGATAGATCTCGGAAAGTTTGGCAAAATATGCTTTACGGTCCTCGCCATTTTTCCTCAAAAGCAAATTATGATTGAAAATGTGTCAAATTTTGTCATTTTTGCCCCTTTTTTGACTTTACGCCTTTGTAACTCATTGAGTTTTAAACTTTTTCTGTCGGACTTTTTTTTAAATTCAAGGCAAAACAATTCTCTTTATGACAGTCTTTTTACTTTTTCAACTTTTTGAAATTATTGTATTAAAAAATCTCTTTGAGTGAAGTCAATTTTCGCGATTTTGGCCCTACTCAGTGAGCTGATGTTGCTGGGTATTAATTAGTAGGGATATGCAGAAGTCAAGTTGTAGGTCATTCTGCCTGTGTGCGGCATGATTCTTATAGTCCTTGATCTTTTGAATGTTTGGCTTTTGATCAGCGGAGTTTTCAAAACTGTATGAGCTTTATATGCTGATCTCTGCTTTGATGTAGAATTCAATTCTGTTTCAGCAATAATTCATTGTGATTGTTTTGAATATACATCAGTTATTGGATTGCATATTTTATGTTGTCAATAAATAACTTAAAATTGATGATTTCATATGCCATGAAGGATTGAAAAGTGTGGCCGCGCGAAGCGCGGCCACTGACCCATATTACTAGTATATATATATATATATGTCCTAGGGTTCAACCTACCAGTCTTCCAATCAATTCAGTCACACGCAACCATGCAAAAACTCGATCACCCATTCATAACTAGGGCGCTGTCGCGCCCTAGGATTGTGTCCATTTGTTTACAACTTGTTTTCTTGGGCTTCTACCAGGCCGTGGTGTACAAGCAGCTCATCATCAACTTCGTCTTGGGGCATTTTCAAGGGTATTTTGGCATCAAATGCAGCACCATATAGGTAATTTTGGGCGTAGATTATGAATCTTTTGTCCATTTGCTCCTACATTGTCTTCATGGGCTTCTACCAGGCCCTGGTGTACAAGCTGCTCATCATCAACTTCATCTTAAAGCATTGTATTGGGCGTTAGGCTATTTATTGGCGTTTGGCTGTTCAAAGTGGATGAAATTACTGAAATTTTGAATCTCCGCTTCAGTTTTTTTTCTCTTAGTTGGCCTCTTTATAATGCTTTCAATCAAATTAGCTTGGGCATCGCGTAAACGTTTCATTTAGTTTCACTGACTAAACCTACCTGTTAGGCACACCACATTGTGCGGTAACCATTCACCATTTTCCCCACATTCAGCTTCAGGTGATGTGTTTTCATCGAGATAACGGTTAGATTCAGAACAGTTCGCCATAGCTTTAGTGCCTTCAATGAATGGCTCAGGGTACTCCCAATGCCCACCATCCAAGTCCTTTTCTGGGCATTTTTCTACAAATTGCTTCCACCATCGTATTTAAACTTCATTGCATTTTAACTACGTTTGCATTCAACTTCGGTGGCTGACGGCTTCCATTCACCGGCTGAATTAACTTCTTGGCAGGTTAACTTCTGATTGCTGGCAGTATTAATATTATTGCAGTGAAGCTCAGCAATTGCATTGGTGAATAATATATCTCTGTCGTAAGTCCAGTTACCGGTCTCTTTGTTATCCAATCGTTTACAGATTACTGCAAAATTTTAGTTCTCGAAAGCTAGTGAAAAGGATTATTTACTTTCGCAGGACGGATCTTTCGTAGAATCATCAGGATCCCACTCTCCCTCGGCATTGCATGTGTATGCATTATTCATTTTCAAACCAAATTCACCATTGCAGTATGGCCATGCTTGAGTGTCTTTAACAAACTTCCCAGGTTCACCCCCAGAATAATTGTATTTCCCATTGAGTAGAGTCTTTTCAGAACAATAACCTTTAAATTGATTGTGGTATTGCGAAAAAATTAATCCAATTCAGTTTCTCATATAAATTATATTTCGTGCTCAGCCCAATGACTCCAAATCCAAAGGTTAAGTCCACCACAAGCACATCAGTAAATCAAAGTTTTTACCTGGAATTCGGGCTTAGGTCATAGTTTTGGAAAACTTAATTGTAATATAATACACCCAAATAACGGGTATATTACAATGGCTGATGTCTGGAGCCCCCCCCCAGAGGTTTCACCCCCCCCCCCCCCCCAAAGTTTCACCCCCCCATGACTTTCACCCCCCCCCCCCCCCCATGAGTTTCACCCCCCCCCCAAAGGGTACTATATTGAAACAATTTTAATAGCTTAAAATACTCTTCTTTACATATCTCGAAATTTAAACTCACGGAATTTTCATGTAGATGATTAAGACAGCATTTCTGATAGACTCGAGAGGGACCATTCCACTTTTGAAAAATGAAGTTTCTCCAATACGAATGACTTTGTGTCAGCATCTAAGGCAATTTAGTTGTCATCTCTGTGCCACCAGTTGATTCGCAAAAAACGAAATTGTTGATCTGAAATGAGCACTTTTGTAACATGCACTTTTTTAAAGCTCTGAAACCTGCAATTTCAGTTTTTGAAAAATTTTGTTTAAGAAATTATAGATAATTGTGGACTATTATATATCAATCGAAAGGTAATTTGGAGCTAAAAAAGGTGGTGTACTCAGATTTCTACAAAATGTTGTCCAAAAAAACGTAATTTTGAAAAATCGAAAATTTCGACTTTTCCATTTTGGCACAAAAAAACTGATAGCTCAATTGTGAGTGGTTTTGCCAAGGGGTAGACCATACCCACGTTAAAATTCAGATTCTTGTGGTCAATTTGGTATAAAACTCGTTGGAATTTGGTCTGACCGGATCGATAAATTTTTGAGTTGAAATTTTTCACTTCCTGTTTTGCCCTATGTTAAAGCATAGGCAAAATTTTGGGAAAAAAATTTTTGTCTCAGATTTTCATTTTTACTGTTTAATTATCTTAATTTGGACCCAATACACCCTGCTGCCACATTGGTTTCCCAAGTTTTAGTTCAAAATGGGTCAGTCATGAATCGAACATTTCCTATGCTTAAGCATAGGCTTTCTCATGAAATTTACCAATTTCGAAAAGTTTGGGCAATAACTTGGCTAAAACTGAATCAAATCAAACAATATTTTTTTCACTGAAAGCCCAGAACCCTTTTCCTTCATTTTGAATCAAATACAGTTGCGTGAGGCATACCCAAGATTCATGGCATTGATAAATGTTAAGAGCTGCTGCCAGAGCTGCTCTAAGGCTAAGATGGGGCTTAGTAACAACCGCAATTTTTTGCACCCAGAATATGTTTCACGCAACTGTATTTGATTCAAAATGAAGGAAAAGGGTTCTGGGCTTTCAGTGAAAAAAATATTGTTTGATTTGATTCAGTTTTAGCCAAGTTATGGCCCAAACTTTTCGAAATTGGTAAATTTCATGAGAAAGCCTATGCTTAAGCATAGGAAATGTTCGATTCATGATTGACCCATTTTGAACTAAAACTTGGGAAACCAATGTGGCAGCAGGGTGTATTGGGTCCAAATTAAGATAATTAAACAGTAAAAATGAAAATCTGAGACAAAAAATTTTTTCCCAAAATTTTGCCTATGCTTTAACATAGGGCAAAACAGGAAGTGAAAAATTTCAACTCAAAAATTTATCGATCCGGTCAGACCAAATTCCAACGAGTTTTATACCAAAATGACCACAAGAATCTGAATTTTAACGTGGAAATGGTCTACCCCTTGGCAAAACCACTCAAAATTGAGCTATCAGTTTTTTTGTGCCAAAATGGAAAAGTCGAAATTTTCGATTTTTCAAAATTACGTTTTTTTGGACAACATTTTGTAGAAATCTGAGTACACCACCTTTTTTAGCTCCAAATTACCTTTCGATTGATATATAATAGTCCACAATTATCTATAATTTCTTAAACAAAATTTTTCAAAAACTGAAATTGCAGGTTTCAGAGCTTAAAAAAAGTGCATGTTACAAAAGTGCTAATATCAGGTCAACAAATTAGTTTTTTGCGAATCAACTGGTGGCACAGAGATGAGAACTAAATTGCCTTGGATGGTGGCACAAAGTCATTCGTATTGGAGAAACTTCATTTTTTCAAAAGTGGAATACCCCTCATATAGACTATCTCGAGTCTATCAGATTCTGCGTCTTAAATACCTACTTTTTTTACAAACATAGTTAGTCTATACCGTGTTTGTCATGCCATTTTGGACAAAAATTTTTTGATTGGTACTGTTCTGGTTTTTGGAAAAATTCCGGAACAGTAAAAATTTTTACTGTTCCGGAATTGTGACAAATTCCGGAGCAGTAGCCAAACTACTGTTCTGGAATTTGGCAAAAACCGGAACAGTAGTTGAACTACTGTTCCGGAATTTGATGAAAACCGGGACAATAGTCAACTACTGTTCCGGAATTTGTTTGAAAAACGGAACAGTAGTAAAACTACTGTTCCGGATTTTGGCAGCTTTTTGGAACATTTTTTCGGCTGATGTTACGAACCCCCCCCCCCGAGACTTTGCCCCCCCCCCCCAAGAATTTGGCCCCCCCAAGAAAATGCCCCCCCTAATCGATTTTGCCCCCCCCCCCCTAATTAATTTGCCCCCCCCCTCAAGAATATGGCCCCCCCCAAGATGTGAACATTTTTATGGGCTTATTATACTTCTCTTTACATATCTCGAAATTTAAACTCACGGAATTTTCATGTAGATGATTAAATACCTACTTTTTTTACAAACATAGTTAGTCTATACCGGATGGCGGGCGCATGCCTACCAGGAGTAGGGGCTTGTCCCCTACCAGGAGTACCTTTCAAGATTCCAACTCAAAAGCTTAGACGCATGCTCGTCCTCGACGAGGTCATGACTGTGGCAGTACCTACTAGTTAGTCTATACCGAGTTCATTGATGTTTTAAAGTGCTCAACTCGGTAAGGACTAACTAGTAGGTACTGCCAGAGTGAAAGGACGAGCCTTTTAGTTCTTCAAGCAAGCAGCTACGCCCTATATAGCGGTATAGACTAACTAGTAGCATGACGAACTCGGTATAGACTAACTATGTTTCAAAAAAGTAGGTATTTAATCATCTACATGAACATTCCTTGAGTTTAAATTTCGAGATATGTACAGAGAAGTATTATGAGCCAATAAAAATATTTCAAATATTGGGGGGGCCATATTCGTGGGGGGGGGGCCAAATTTTGGGGGGGGGGGGGGGCCAAAATCTTGGGGGGGGGGGGCAAAGTCTTGGGGGGGGGGGGCTCGTAACGTCAGCCCATTTTTTCTAATTGTTCCGCTTTTCCAAACTTCTTTATAACTTTTTTATTAATTTTTTTAAATTTATTTTTTTATAACTTTTTTAGCACTTATATAACTGTACATTGGGCTCAGGCATTGGCCCAACACTCAGGCATTGAGCACACCATTCGGTGTATTTTGATCCCTGTTATTGAAATATGGTTTTGGTGAAAAATTATATTTTTTGGTAGTGTTCCAGAATGTTTTATGAAAACCGGAACAGTAGTGTAGCACTCCCCACTAGGCACAGTCAGTGCTCTAGCCCAACAGTGGGGAGTGCAAATTTACTGTTCCGGTTTTCATCAAAAATTCCGGAACAGTACCAAAAAATACATTTTTGCCCAGAAAAAACCCAAAACGCCAAAAATGCGATCAATGAGCTTTGTAGACATTGGTTGATAATATCAATGCATGACTTCGGAGCATTAAAAAATTTGAATAAAATGAAACCGAGGCAGATCGCAGCATTTGAATCCCAGCTCCCATCGCTGGTGCACTCGGTCTGGTTAGCCTTAGCCGGATCAAGGTAGTGATCGGCATCACATTCGGCCTGTGCTAAGCTGCCTTCAATGAACGGTGTCGGAAGTTTCCAGTGACCGCCTGGCAAGCTTTCTTGGAGGCATTCTCCTGTAAAAATTGTCTCTCAGGCGCAGGAAAAGAAAGGCAAGCCGGCAACTTTTGCACAAAGCCTCTTCGCCGCTCCAGGTCCCGTTGGCTTCGCAGACTCGCGCAGTTGTCACATTGGATGCAAAGCCATTTCCGCAATAGGGCTGGGCCGTGTCGTCTTTGACGTGTTTCTGATTTTCTGGGGTATAGGTGTAACTCCCGTTGTTCAACACTAGATCCTCGCAGTGGTCTGAAATACTTCGGCTAGAACAGCTGCTCATTCGTGAGGTCAATGCAAATTTACGAAAGCACTGCGTATTAGCGTAGTCCCACTCTCCATCTTCTTCGCAGGTTGTATAAGGGGGCGCCTGAGGGTCTACATATCTGTCTAGTGCAGTGTCGCACACGGGCGTGGCCATGGCGCCTTGAATGAAAGGCTCCGGGTACTCCCACCTGCCGCCATCCAACTCTCGCTCTTCGCACAGTTCTGGCAATTAGTGCAGCTCAAGTTTGCTAAATCAACTAACAGTGCAGGTCAATGCTCACTCTTGCAATAGTCATTTAGGACGTCTTCGCTAGGCTCATCCCAAGTGCCGTTGGCGAAGCAGGTGAGAGTTAAGTTGGAGTTTGAAGCATAGCCGCCTAGACACTCGAGTGTGGCAGTTGTGTTCTCCAGGTAAGGATTGTTGTCGTAGCTCCAGTTGCCATTGGTAGGCAGCTTTAGTTCAGGGCAGGTGGCTGGAGAAATAAGTGGGCTAGTCAGGGGATGGCAAGAAAGAGGCGCAAATAACGCTGGCAGACGGGCGGCATTCCTCGCCAATTCTCTCCCTCCACACAGGTGAGATTATCGCCAATGCTGAGGACAAACGTTTCGTTGCAGGAGGGATAAGCGATGGCGTCCTTTGTCTTATGAGTGTTATTAATGTAAGTCCAGTAGCCGTTTTCCATCGTCAAATTGGTGCAGTACTCTGTAAGAGCATTGCTTCAACCGAATTAGTTTTCGCTCAGCAAATATTTATCGTTTTAGGATTGCTAATAACGTAGAATAAGTAGAAGAAGAATGAATAAAAGCTAAACGAAGACAGAAGGAGTTTTCAGAAATCCAAGTTCCGTCATGACAGCGAACATCCTTGTCGCCATCAAGATAGCGATCGGTTCCGTTGCAATGCGGTGTGGCTTTAGACTGGTTAACGAATGGCTCCTGGTACGTCCAATATCCAAACGGCAGCTCTCGCTTGTCGCACAAAACTGACAAGTGGGTCCCATTTAGACGAGGCCAAGTCTCAATCAAGAGGGAGTCAAACGCAGACAGTTGGGTGGTTCCCCGTCCCATTGGCCAGCCGCAGTGCACCGAAGCGTTTCGTTCGTCTTGGATGCGTAGTTATCTTCGCAAGAGGCCCATGCGGTGATGTTTTCGGTGTAAGGGTCGGCGGAATAGTCCCAGGAGCCGTGCGTCAGACTGAGAGGATCGCAGTACTCTGAAACGGATGGTTGCCTATGCCTCATTGGGTGATTGGAAGGAGGAACTGAGGCAGGTGGGAGTGGTGCTGCTGTCCGTCCATGATCCGTTGGATTGGCACCTCAGCTCAACAGGTGCCTTCAGGTAGTGGTTGTCGGAGCATTTTGGCATAGCCGTTGTATTCTCCAGTAGTATCTTTTGGTCATAGGACCAATTTCCGTTTTCTACCTCCACCTCCAGCTGTGGGCAGGTTCCTGGTAAATGACGGAAATTTTGAAAGCAGACAAGGTATTCTCGGCTGTTGCCAAGATGCGCGGCCTTTGTTCCAGATAATAAGCTAAGCAATTCCTTTTAACTGCTTTAAGATACTGCCGCAGCAAATGTATCTGCCAAATCTAAGCTGAGTTTATTGAAAAACCAGTAATTTACGGATGTTCGAAATTTTGAAACATCAAGATTTTAGGTTCTTGACTATAAATCAAGAAATAATAAATGTGTCGAAATAAATGTTCAATATATCACCATAAGAGACGTACATGCCAAAATTCAACTGATTTCATTGAAAAACCATCAATTTATGGATGTTCAAATTTTTGAAACATCAAGAATTTAGGTTTTTGGCCATAAACTGAGAAATAACAAATATTTCGGAAATTCCTTTTGCCAGCTTCAAGATACCATTTCGACGGACGTACCTGCCAAAAACCAGCCAATTTCGTTGAAAAACCAGTGATTTATGAATTTTCGTACTTTGAAACATCAAAAAATTGAGTTTTGGGCTAAAATCGAAAAATTACGTCAAGCCCAAAAAATGGCCTGGAGATATCACCCAGGCGGACTTTCATGCAAAAAATCAGCCAATTTCGTTGAAAAACCAGTGATTTATGAATTTTAGTAGTTTGAAACATCAAAAACTTGAGTTTTGGACGAAAATCGAAAAATTACGCCAAGCCCAAAAAATGGCCTGGAGATACCACCTAGGCGGACTTTCATGCAAAAAATCAGCCAATTTCGTTGAAAAACCGCGGAGGCCCGGCCCTGGACAGACATATATATATATATATATGCGGACAGACGGACGCAAAAATGGGGTAACTGGTTAAGCTGGCCTTGGCCGCCCGCCGCTTCGGGCAGGGCGCCAGAGCTCCTCCGGCCTCCGGGCACGGGTGCTACGGCCCCTACGCTTCGCCTAGCATGCTTCGCATGCTAGGCTACGCTGCGGGGCCTCCGCACCCATGCCCTCCGGCCTCCGGAGCTCTGACTGCCCTGCCCTCCGCGGCAGGGGGCCGGCGGCCGCCCCAAAAATTAGGTCTTGGGAGAAAACAAAAAAACGAAAAAACCTAATTACATTTTCGAATGTTTACTTGTTAGCTGGAATAGGTTTTTTGCAAAAGTCTGGTAAAATAATGACCAATGCAAGCAGCCATAATTCTAGTACTGCTCCGGCAAAGTGAAGCAAAAGTACGCAAGCAAATAGGCCGATGTCCTTGCCAGAGTCCGGTGGAGAGGCAGAGAAGCTCTGCATCTCCCAACAAAGCAAAGCCGTCTTCGCATCTGGCAGATGCTGTGGAGGTGGGTAGTAGATGGTCGGAAGAATAGTCCCAGTTCCCATTCTCTAGGCTCAACTGCGGGCACAGCACTCAAAATCACCTCTTTCAATAACTTTTCATTTTTTCCACATAGCGCTAGGACTTCAGGTGAAAACGGGTTCCCAGCTCAAAGTGAACCTTGACATGTGGGTGGCTCAGAGTCCCAGGAGCCGTTGTCTTGGCAGGTGAGATTGGCAGTGCCATTGAGCAGGCTGAAGCAATCGCACTCGAAAATGGCCAATCCGCTAGCCTGTCTTTCTGGATAGGAGTAGCTGAGACAGCCGCCCTCCGGTGGCTCCAACTCTTCGCACAGAGCTCAAATCAAATTTCCACATGCAAATCCGACAATCTTTTCTTAGATGCAGAAGTTACTTCAAAATAAGTGTCGCATGATAGAAGACATGTACGCGATCCCAAAATTTACCCTTCTTTGGTCAAATTGTGAAAGGACAACTTACGGTGACATTCGACGTCAATGCTGCTCCAGGTGCCGTTGCTCTGGCAAACGCTGGTCTCAGGACCGCTCAGGTAGAAGCCCGAGTCGCAGGAAACTGTGGCCAGAGTATTTTCAGTCAAGGCCTCCTGCGAGTAGGTGTAGTTGCCGTTGCCCACTTCCAGTTCGCAGCATTGCACTGAACCAATTGTGTGTTCTCTCTCGATTGTGAGCTCAAAAGGGGCAGCTTACACAAGCAGGTAGGGACTGGAAGATCCCACTCTCCTGTTTCAGTGCAGGTTAAATTGCCCTCTCTATCGAGAACATAGTGTTCATTGCACTTTGGCATTGCAATCGTTCTTGACAATATCACAGTCGCGTTTACATCAGCATTCCATGGATCCGGACTCAGCATCAAGGACCCGTTGCCAAGCGTATTTTGTTCACAAATAACTGAAACCCTTTCTATTACGACGATGATCTATTATTGCAGGAGTTGTCAGGACCTTCAGCTGAGACGGATATTTCAAAACCGTGGGATGCTAATGCAGAGTTGGTTGAATAAAGCAGTCGAGTGTTGTCTGAGCATAGGGCAACAAATCGGAAGCTCGTGTTGGCAGCAACATTTCCAACAAGACTAAAGCCATAGATCATTAAATCATCAATGAAGTTCAAATTCATTACTACCTTTCGGTGGTTTCGCATGAAGATATACTAAGAGTATCCCCTGGCGTTGTATCAAAATTGTTTACCGTAAGCGTATAAAAGTATCCAGGGGGAAATTGCCAGTAGCATTCCTTAACAGATCGTTTATGGTGTCATGGAGTCATCAGATAACAATATTAATGATTTCATGGAGTCATTTAAAACGTTCAAGCTAATTTTATTTGATATTACCCTCCACAGCAGCATTTATTTTCATGTGATATTAGATTTTGGTCGCCAGTATCAGAAAATTTTTTGTCATAAAACGCGACTTACAAAGAAAGATGAGAGGAACAACAAACACAGTTCGTCAAAAATGTACAAATCGCTAAAAACTTTTATTGTGCCCGAGGATAATTTAGTACAGAGCAATTAAATGTTGCATCAAAAAATTAAAAATATTTATGACTAAACTTTAATCTAAGAATAAAAAATTCTAAATTTAGATGTTTCAGACGAATTTCGATCTACTTTTTTTCAGACAACAGTTTTTCGTACTCCGATCTTATGAAAACATGGGAAAGCTGCTTAAAAGCTGGCCTTGTCCGCCAGCTCATAGATGTTTGAGGAGGTGCGGGATGGAGCGAGATTAAAACGGGGGGGGGGTCACATGAAGCACGGGGTATGAAAAAAATCTCTACCAAAAATTTCGAAATTTTTTTCAGGTTATTCTACGAAAATAATTAATTTTTGCTAAGTTAGCGTCTACGTACCTCATAAAATAAATTTTGGATGTTTTGCACCTATCTTTGATATACTTATATTTTTTTCTTGGACCTCCGCCTCCTGCCTCGCTTAACCCCCGGCCTCTATAGGGCACACTTGGTTCCTCCTTAAAAGCGCTGGCCCCCATAGCCGCTTTTGGGAGGGTTAAAAATCGGCTGAAACCTAGTTTCCCCCCCCCCCCCCCCAAGGCTAGGTCCCCCCCCAAGGCATTTTTAGAAAGTTTCCCCCCCTCATGAAAGTTTCCCCCCACCAAGATTTTCACCTATACCCACACACCCTGCGCTAATGCGTCCCCTAGTTGATACGGCAGTCTAAACAGGGAAATTTGTGTCTTGGGGGGGGGGAAACTAGGCGTCAAAACTCTTGGGGGGGGGGAAACTAGTCGTTTATTTAGAGGAAAAGTTTACCCCCCCCAACACAAAATTTAACATATTTTCAACTAGTTTAACCATCAATTTGACAAAGCCATAGCACCTAGCGGACGAGTTAGCGCAGGGTGTGTGTGGTAGGTAAAATCTTGGGGGGGGGGGGGGGAAACTTTCATGAGGGGGGGAAACTTTCTTGAGGGGGGGGGTCATCGCCATGGGGGGGGGGGGGAAATCCCATGAGGGGGGGAAACTAGGTGTCAGCCGAAAAAGCTCCTCTGGCCTCCAGACATGGGTGCTACGGCCCCTACGCTTCGCCAAGGATGCGAAGCAAACTAGGCTATGCTCCGGGCCCCCCGCACCCCTAGGCCCTATGGCCACCGGAGCTCTGACTGTCCTGCCCTCTACAGCCGGCGGCTTTTGGCCATGCAAACACTTCACAGACTGTGCGGAATTGCAGATTTATCTATACCCTAAATTCCTTTAAAAAAAACTAAATTTTCTGTGCTGTTTTGTGGAAATGAAACGATAAAGAAAAATATAAGAATGAAAAAAATAGAAAAGAGCATCCCTGGTTGGGTAAGCTTTCTGGAGAAGTAATGATAGCAGGCTCATTGATAGGAGCCGCATAAAGCAACTGGTCCATTTCCATGCAGATGCCCGTGCCTGGCTCAGATGCCAGTGGCTCTACACCTGTCACTTGATGTAAGAAAGCGCTGTTAATTGTATTAGTGAATGTATATGCTAGCTTAAGGTTGTCCTTAAGCACCAGCATATCATCAATATCCCATCCATCCTCTGAGCTATATCTGTAACTGCAGCTTTATTTAAAAGAATTGTTTCTGGAATTGAATGGATTAACGGATTATTATGCGGCGACGTTAATAAGGATATTTGATCATCCCTAGAAGAAGAAACATTTTCAACACTGTATTTAAGGCCAGGAGGAAACGTCCATGTACAAGTCTTCAATATTATCGTCATTCATCTAATGGGCGAGTAAAATGACGAAGTCATTTTATGACTAATAATAGTCACATAATAAGCATAAGTTTCGTTTGCTTTTGAAAAATATTTAGATGATGGCTAATTTGCAAAAAAAACAAAGATTAAAAAACCTTTTCTGCTTCATCAATAAGAGGCGCGGTGATGTAATGTGGAGCAGTAAATATATCATCTTCGCTAGGGCAGACTTGGCATACAACTAAGGTCACATTGGTTAAGTAAGCATTGTCGCTGGACTTATCATCAACAAATATTACGCTTGCATAAATCGGTTTTGCGAATTTAAACTCAAACTTTGCGGTTAAATTTACATCGACTTCAGCGCTATGTTCCTGAAATGCGTCGTCGCATAATTGAACTTGCAGAAACTACCAGATAAAAAATAAATGGACGCAATTTTGAATTTACTCCACTTCTACATTGCCTACATTCACCTAGCTCCTAAGTTTCTTCCATCAGCAACGTGACGTACGCGTCAATGAAGGCTTTTGCCTGAAGAGAGTTAGGCTAGCCTGAATTTCGCTGGAATCTCGCATGCCTTCTACGGCAGAAGCATTGACTTGAACTATTCGCTGTTGGCCGGGGCTGGAGTTTGAGTGTCCCTTGTCTTCCACCGCCACTTCGCTCACCAGTTGCGGAGAAATGAAGCGGAAGGCAACCCTCCGCTTATACGCCATAATCCCCACCGTGCCTCCGATTTCTTCCGGTTCGAATAACTATAAAGGCCCTTCATTGTTCCTACCTACTTTGAAAAGGCATTACAAAAGGCGATAATAAATTCAACTGGAATACTACAGTTCTGATCAAAATTTTTTGGAGTAATAAACGGGAAGTTTTAGGAAAAATTAAGATTGACAAAAATATTGTCTCACCTACCTACGCGCCTTTTTTCGATCATTGTTTGAATTATGATTATTATATATGATGGGTTATACTAACCCTAAAACTATCTCTTATCCTCAGTTTATCTGCGACTGAAGTCGATGAAACTAATTCTTAAAAAATATTATTTTGTCGAACTTGAATCGTGAGTTTTTTCTGCAAAGAATAACTTGAATCAGTTTGATTGATGCGCTACCAGTTGAATGAAAAAGCAGGAAATTTTTTTGTAATACATATTTTTAAATTTTTAATTTTTTTAAAATTAACCGATTGGCCAGGTTCTCTTTTAAATTTGCTCAATCCAATTTTTGCATGGCCAAAGCCTGACTGCCATGGATGGCAGGGCAGTCAGAGCTCCAGAGGCCATAGGGCATGGACACTTTGTTTCACATGGATTTTCAGTGCTTTTTTAGAATTGTGCCTAGTTTTGTTCGAAGGCCCTGTTCTTTTGTATGTGGATGGTCAGGTTGCTAGCTTTTTCGCAGTTTTGTCCGATTTGGTTGAGAAATGAGAGAGTTAAGGCAGTCTGGACAAGAAGAGATGAAATTTCATGCTTTTGAATTATATGCACATTGTCCTCATGGCTTCAAATTTCATAAAAATGGCTCAGATTGGTCCATAATTGCTATAATTTGGCACAAAAACCACAGAAAAAGAATTTGATTGAGCCAAGTTTTGCCAAAATAGGTTAAGAATTGGAAACTTTTGAAACATAGGAGACCTGGGTTATCAAGGACATGCAAACAAAATTTAAGGTACGAAGATGGTGAGTTGTGGAGTGATTTTGTCCCCAGAGATGCGATTTCGACATCTCCAAGAAACCACGTCAGATAGACCCCCTTTGCCAAGGAGACAGAGCAGATGATTGATGATGGCAGCAACGGAGAGGGTGGCTAGGGCCATGCTGCCACTCAACCCACTGGCTAATAGATAAGCTGCGGATCTAATAATTCATTGCTTTCTTTGATCATGGCCATCACATTGTGATGGGAAAGAAGCCATCGGTGGGGCTGCAGGGAGACCAGCCTATAGGCTGAAGTGAACAAAGGTCGGTGGAAAAGATCGATACTGCTCTAGCTGCCACCACAGGCAGGCCTGATCTGCATGTAGATGGTGTTTATAGATCTCATGGAACTGAATCTTGCTCCAGAAAAGGGTGGGTGTCGAAAACGCATAACTTTTTCAAAACTTGCGCATAACCGCTTGAATTAGCTTGTACTTGGCCTAATAAATAAGAATACGGCGGTTATGCGCAGTTAAGCGCAGCTTTTTTGGCTGCTGCAATGATTTTTGTTTTTGTGAGTTTTTAAGACGATTAGACCCTTTGGATTAACATAGAGGCCAAAAATGCCGCGCTTAACTGCGCATAACCGCTGTATTCTGGTGTAGAATTACTAAATAAATAGAAATCCATCGGTTATTCGCAGTTAAGCGCAGCTTTTTTGGCTGTTGCAGTGATTTTTTAGTTTTCGTACTCTTTTATGGCGATTAGACCCAGACATGGGCAAACATGCTCCGACCGTGCGAACGCGAACGAGGGGCTCGTTTGCAAGCAGGTTCGCAAACGCGAACCTCAAAATCGGCCAAACGGGGGCTAGTTCGAACCTAACGGGGTCAAACGGGGTCAAACGGGGGTTTTTTTGCGAACGTGCCCCAATTATGGTCATTTTTGCCCCAAAAATGTCAGGAAGTGACGTTTTTTGAACAGGCGCGTTGTAGGGCATCTCCAGGGCATGCACTACTACGGTAGATGAGGCAATGCCCTGGGCCCTGGGCTGGAGGGGAGGCTGTGAAATCATTCGTGCTCCAAGTCGCCTGCAGCCCTCCGCCCTCGTCCTCAGCCTACTTCAGCCCCAGCCCCCAGTCAAGGAAGACCAAGGAGAGCCAGGATGCCGATGCCAGCGGGTCGCACGATGGAGATGCGTCTGGGTCTCCAGAAGATCCAGGGCAAACTGCTCGTGGAAGCCCTGGAGATGGAGGAGGGAGTAGCCCACGAGTGCCTGGAGGTCCTCGAGAACCTCCTCCACATGCTTCGCGAGGAGGACGACGAGCGCCAACGCATCGAGGACAAGGACAAGCCCTTCTCCCTGCTCAAGCACCTCCCGCCCACTGGCACACCCCCCGTCGCCAACTCCGAGGACAAGGCAAGCCCCAGCATCGACCAGGCCAACAAGGAGGATGACCAGGCCAAGGAGAACTCGCCCCCGCCGCCCCTCCGTCGCCAGAAGCGCAAACTGGGTCTTTCCTCTCATCCCTTCCCTCCTGTTTTGCAACCTGTGTCTGCAAATGTATTGACAGGCTTCGCGCGGAAGACCATCGCCCCCGCCCGGAAGACAGCGGCTCAGCGCAAGCTCGACCTCTCCTTCCGCTCCCCCACGCCGACGCCGGAGAAGGCCAACGACCTCGCCTACAAGCGCTCGCCCCTCTTCAAGGCCTGGCCCCGCAACGTCGACCGCACAGTGGAGCCCAGCAAGCGCGCGGAGGAGAAGAACAAGGACGACGCGACGGAGGACGAGGAGTACAGCGTGAACACCATCCTCATCAGCGGCGGCGTCATCGACTACATCGACCTCGCCTCCGAGGACAACAACAGCGCCAACCTCCCCGGAATGTCCCCGTCCGGCCCCCCGCCCTCTCCAGACTACTAGGTCCCCATCCCCTCATCCAGTCCTTCTCTCCCTCCACCCCCAAGTCCCACTCTTCACTTTGCTAGTCACCTTCCCCTTGCCCGTTGACCCTTGTTCGGAAGCTTTGGAGTCTGGCTCCCTCTTCTACCCTCGTTTGAAGTCTTTCATGTTGCCAATGGGTTTCTAGTTCACCTTCTTGTTCTGCCTCGCATTGAATGCATTTTGTTGCCGCCTTTGTTGGTACTTTTTGAAGCTTCCAAAGTTTCTCTTGAAGTCTCAAACATGGGTCCAACATGGCAGCAGTGGAACAAGACAGAAAAAGACAGCAATGCATCGCAGCAATAGAGCTGATAAAGCTGAATCGAAAGCTGATTCTAAAGTGAAAGACAGATCAAAAAATTGGGAGCTGAAGCAAGGCTCAAAAGTGAAGCTATGCTAATCGAGGCACTGCTGCGGCTTACATACAAAATTGCGAATGTGCTCTTTGCCCACCTCGAAACCCTCTGCATTTTCAATCCAAAGACGCAAGAAGGGAGCGTTGTCGTTGATGAGTGTCTCGCGATAGATGAGGTCAGCTAGCCCACGCGTACGCTTGCCACTCACGCACAGGCCAGCCTTGCTGAACAGCCGCTCCGTTGCACTGGCTGCAGTCATTAGAGACGGTTTTGCTGGTCCATTCAGTGGGAGAAGGGAGGAGCTTACTGTTGGAGTGTGCGCCGAGGTAGTAGAAGGCTAGGGGCGCGATGAGCGGGTACTGCTTCACCCCCGTCGTCGCCCACCACTGAATTGGGCTGAACTCCTCGTCGATGGGAACACGCGCTTCCAGCATCCAGGCCCCAATCTCAGCCCGGACGGCAGCTGGGAGCTCGGCGTTGGCGATCCACTTCTGGTCTACAGTTTTCTGATATCTTAGGATTCCTAGCCTTAGGGCAGGTTGAGTTAGGGTTTGTAAACCTGGGCTCTGGCGAACGCGTGCGTCGTCCTCCACAGACTCGTGGTCCAGATCCAGCTCGTCGTCCCCGAAGTTGAAGATGCTTTCGGAGGTGTTGGCCTTGTCGTTCGCCGCCTTTGCTGGCTGGAAATGCTCTTTGCTTTGATGTTATGTGTGGAAAAGACTAGGAGGTGCAACCTCGCACTCGATGAACTGCCGGTCTCGTTTCTCCTTGTACTTCTGCATGGCGTCGTGTTCGAGCTTGGCCTTGATTTGCGTGAGCAGGTGAGGGCCAGTCTTGGGCAGCTTCCCCGGCAAGTACTTGAACTTCTTGTGGAGGAAGGTTGCGATGCCCGGCGCGACGATGAACTTGGAGTTCAGCGGGTCGTAGTACTTCTCGAAGCGGCGATCCAAGGCCATGAGAAGCTCGCCTGCCAGCTTCTTGCCGACTTCTCCGACGAAACCTGGCTCGCCCACCTTCTTCTTGCTGGCTACGAGGGCGAGAAGCTTGTTGCGGATGTCCTTGTAGGACGGGAGGAGTACTGCAGCAAACAGTTGTTTTGTAAACAGGGAGGGTGGGTGAAGGAAAGGTGGTAACGGGCTAGGGTGGGCTTTTCGGGGCACTCGTGAAGCTTGGTGTGGGACCGGAAGATGCTGAGGGCGCGGATGACCTCCTCCATGCTGGCCCAGTCCTGGTCGTTGAGGCGGCGGGCGCTGAGGTGTGCTGGGATGGCCTGGCGGCAGTCGAGGAGGCGAGTGAGGGCGTCGTGCGTCGTACTCCACCTCGTCACGTTGTAGGAGATGAGCAGCCGTCCGCATGCGTCTCGCATCTCACGCTCGACCTTGCGATGACGGATGTCCTTGATCAGGAGTCGCCCATTGGAGACAACATCATGCGCGGCTGCAATGTTTGTAGTTGAGTTGAAGTTGAAGTTGAAGTTGAATAAAAGGATAGAAAGTTTGGAAATGCCCAGGTTGCAAACATGTGAGTTAGTGAAACCATCACCAGTGTGCATGTGCCAAAGAAATAAAAGGTGCATTAAATGGAATACACGTTAACACCTGGCGTTGAATAGCTCTGCAAGACTCATGTCTCATGTTTACAAACATGTGTCCTGCTGGGTTCTCCCATACCAGGGGTGTTGCGAAGCCCATCGAAAAGGGCTAGTTGGAGAGTGTGGCAGGTGCAGAAGATGTAGTTGTAGTTTGCATCCTCCAAGCGAATCACATTCCCGCCCATCAACTCTGCCACCTCCACAGTCTCGATATCCACCAAGAGCGCAGCCTACACACTCACTCCACTCACACTCCACTCTCAGACACTCACTCGAGGAAGCCTACCTCGAACGCCTCCAGTCCTGCCTCGATCTCCTCGTCGTTCAGGGTCTCAGGGGTGGTCTGGGCCTCCTCCTCTTCCGCAGGTTCGTCGTCCTGGTCAAGCTCCACAGTGACCGATGCCTCGTCGGCCATCTCCCGTTCCCGGATCCAGCTAGGCAGCTCCCGCACTGCTTTCTGCAGTCCAAGTCCAGGTCCAAGTCCAAGTCCAAGTCCAAGAAGGAAAAGAACCGCCATGTTCGCTGCGTTGTTGACGCAGATGACGCCGATCTTGTGGGCGGGGAGCTTGAGCTGCTTGACGACGAAACGGACGAAGGTGGCCATGATGTTCTCCGCCGTCGCTGCACCTTCCAGAGGGATGACCCCGCACGTAACCGTCTCCACTTCCCCCGTGAGCCCGTTTGCGAACGACGCAGTGACGCCCATGAAGACCTGGTTTGTCCTCAAACATGCTGGCATCAAACACAGCAAGCAACGATGATAGAAAAGGAGGGAGATTGACCACTGGTTTTGCCATTCGTCGATTTGGAAGTGAACGGCGTCCACGTTGTCCAGCAGGCTGTTCCTCGCCAGCTCCACTGCCTTCAGAGCCTTGTTGGACCAGCGCGTGACGGATCTGCGGCTGGGACAAGTGTAGGCGGGGTCCACGATCTGCAAAATTGCTCAGATCCAATCAAGGCCAATATTAGGCGTTCTTCTCCCAACCTTCATGTAGAAGACGAAGTGCTCGTTCTCCACGAATTTGTAGCTGAGATGCGGGATGGCGGTGGTGAGGCCGACGAGTGCGCGATCGATCTTCCTCTTCTTTGGGTTCTTGCAGGAGTACTTGTCGCCCTCCTTCGGGCCTCGGCCAGCAAGCCAGTTGCTCATCGCTCCTCTTGCGTCCATCTTGAACTTCTGGCCCTTCTCTTCAACGATTGCTCCCCCATTTAGTCCCATAATCAAGAAAGTTCAGAAGGGATTGAACTTTTCAGGTTGGTGTTCTTGCTCTCCTCCTCCAGCACTTTGCGGACCTTGGGATCGATGTCGCCTAGATGGACGTTGAGGACGTGGAGGCGAGCGTTGGTGGCATGCGGCCTGTTCTTGGCCCAGATGTGCTTGCAGGTGCGACCGTTCTTCTTGATTGCGCACATCATTCCGATGGAGCCCTTCTTCGTGTAGAACTCCAGGCTCCAGATCTGTAAGAAGCAATGCCTTCCCCGTTTGGCCATGAGCGGCAGCAAGTTTCAAACTGGAACCTTTGACACATCCTTCTTCTCATCCTTGCGACGGCTGGGCGTTTTGATGGCGTCTCGCACGAGGATGTTGTAGATCTTGCAGGGGTCGTGCTCGTTCGCAGGTTCACCAGCCCCAGCACCCTCAGCCTCGTCCTCCATCGCCACCTCCTCGTTCTCCTGGTTCTCGTCGGCGAGGCTGGAGACTTGCGAGAGCGCGCTGAGACCACCGCTGCGCTGAGAATGAGGGCTCGTTGTGGCGTCGAACATGCTGCCAGTGGAGTTGTTGAAGGAGGACGAGTTGTCGGAGTCATAGTCCACAACCCGCTGGCTCGCCTCAGTCGACTGGCTGGGTCGCTCTTCTTCTCGCAGATGACGCTGATTCCCAGTGGCCAGGGTGGACTGAGCTCGTCGGGGAGTAGGCGGTGGCGGACGTCGTGGAGGAGGCCCAGGAGTGGCCTGTGTCGATCGCAGCGGAGGACGAGAACGAGAAGACTCCTTCTTCGAGAATGTCACTCGCTCCGCCCCAGACTGCGACTCCCCACGCCCTCGCTGGGACATTTTTAGAATACAGCTGAAAAAATGATCTGAAACAATGTCCAATTAGGGCCAGCAACGCGCCTATGCACACTCCAGCATAGGACACACAGCAGAGTGTATGTAGAGACGCGCCTACAGTAATTCCCTGCCTTTCCCTGACTCGCAGAAAAAAATGAGCAAGTTCGAACCTAACATGGTCAAACCTGCCCTCGTTCGCTAGGTTCGCAGGCAGGTTCGCATACACCCCCGTTCGCAGGTTCGCAGGCCTTTTTTTGCAAACGCGAACGCGAACGGGACCCCCCGTTCACAGCCCGTTCGCAACATGC
>JASANA010002191.1:0-18018 GCA_030248095.1 Ptycholaimellus sp. GST1_10
ATATATATATATATCCCTCAGGACAAAAGTTTAGTAACCTCTATAGACCGCAGAGCGGCCCTTTGGGCCGCTCCGCGGTCAAAAAGTTTGGAAACTCACAATCGTTGAGAATCCGCCAGTTCTCAGCAAACCCCATTTTTCAACAATCCTACCCAAAATCGAAATCAACTGCTTTCAGATACGTTCCACCCCTCCAGATCTCCCTTCAATTTTATTAGCTTCAAAAAAAAAGTTTGTTCAAATCCGCTGAGAATTTGCCATTTTACAACCTCTCTACCTAAAAAAGTAATGTTTTAACTGCTCCGATGCCAGTTCCACCCCTCCGGACCTTCCTTAAATTTTATTACCTTTCAGGAATGAAGGATTGTCAAGATGGACTGCATTCCAGATACATATTGGACTGGCGCAAGGAATGGAGAGAAGATAAAACATTTGGAATTTTAGGAATTTTCAAATTTTGGCAAATTAGTTATAAAAATACCGAAAATGTTTATTAACACACTTGCACAAAAGTTTGAAAAAGTAAGAAAATTAAAAAAGTTTTTACTCCGAACATTTGACACCAATTTATTTGTGTACCTAAACAGTGCCCATAGACGTTTCCCCCATAAAATCTTGATCTCGATTACAATGTTAGAAAATGAGAAATTGTGTGATCAAACTGGAGGATTTTCAATTTTATGGCAGCCACTCAGGATGTAGACCCATAATGTGAGTTCTCATTTTATACCTCAAATATATCTCGTGGCACACAGTTTACAGAAGTTCTGCGTTGGTGCATATAGGTAAAACTATCGTAATTTTAAGAAAATCTGGGTTACGTTGTCGAGAAATCAAGTTTTGATGATAAAAATGAAAATGTTTTTAAGATTTTGAACAATGGAAAATCGTTTTTACTTATAGCTGCTTGATTGTATAGTTGGTCAAAAACACTAAAAAGTATATGGTGCAAAGCGAAATAGCCACCTTACAATATGAATACATGGAATTTCGTCAAAAGACATTGGTCATTTCGTCATTCGTTTTCCATCAAAAGGGCAAGTCTTTGGTTTCTCAATCATTTTCAGAAGTAAACACAGATTTAGAATGGGTGTTCATGACTTGTGAGTCAAAAAACCAAAGTATGCTGTGCAATTCTCAGCCGTTCAACTGCTACTGTTTATTGATGATTGGTGTGCATGAAAGTTTGTCACTTAAGAGGGTAAGTCTGTGGTTTCTAAACAATTTTTGGGCCCCGCGCAAATCTTAAAAACCAGCCGCGCAAATCTTAAATAACGTGCCCACAATAACGTTTTGGGGGTGACTCCTTAACACTGCCCCAGACCAAGTCCTTATATTTTATATTATTATATCTGGTACCATCGGCAGGCCAAAAGTGGGTCTCTTTTCTCCAAAATTTGCAATTGACTCGAGTAAAAAGTAAAGGAAATACATTTTATACTAGTGGAATCTGCTGCTTGGACAGTTGCATTTTGTTTTTGGCGCGTAGTTCAGTGTCTCTTTCTAAGCGCGCCCAAAAACAAAATGCAGATGACACAGCAGATTCCACTAGTATGAAATGTATTTCCTTTACTTTTTACTCGAGTCAATTGCAAATTTTGGAGAAAAGAGACCCACTTTTGGCCTGCCGATGGTACCATATATTTCTTCCACTTTTAATATAGTATAAAATTTATAAATACAAATTTTATAATGTTGGTTACATATTTAACTAATATTTTATTGGATAAATAAATAAATAATAAACAAAAACTTTAAAAAAAATTTTCAAATCGGATATTACAATGCAAATCTATTGGCAAACAAATATTTTTGAGAAATTTTCTTAGATTATGTTTAGGAGAATCGATTTTTGGGAAAATAGAGCTTTACATTAGGCCTTCCGATGATACCAGTTGTTTTCTCAACTTTAAACAGACAAAAATAAAAAAGAACACTTGAGAAGGATTCGGACCTGCCAGGTTCATTCATCTGACCAATCGCGTACACCACTACACCACTACACCACTGGGGCATATGCCACCTTATCCCAACTTCAGATTTATCAATAAATGACTACATGATGAAGCCCAGTGACCGGGGGCAGGGGGCGGGGGGAAGAAATGAATACCTACTATCGTCCATTGAATAGATGCGGAGAAGAAGAAGAAGAAGGAGGAGGAGGAGGAGTAGGAGTTCGGACAAATGGTTTTTAGAAAATTTACTACAATTCTGCAACTTTTCAGCGATTTCTCGCGAGTTTTGGTCAATTTGATGAAGCTCTTTCCAATGCAAAAAGAATTAGAAAGATTGAAGCTCCCTGTGACGAGCTAGAGCCTTATCAAAATAAAGATCTAGCAATAACCCTCAAAACATACACCTGGGTCGAAAAGAGGGGCTGGGCGCTGACGGTTCGCTTTGCTCCCTCGCGCCAGCCCAATAATATTTATATGGAGGTTTTATCGTGACCGTATTAGCAAGTACGATAATATATAATACTAAGATTTCTCTGATTTCATTGCTTATTCTGCGTGAGAGTTGAAGAAGGTGTGGGAAAGTGATTTTTGGACTACCCGTTGCTCTTAGGGTGGTTTTGTGATCATTTTTGGCCAAGACCCGCAACGAGTGACAGTCCGCGCAGGCCAGCATCTCGGCAATTCATCTCGCCTGCCTAGGGCCTGCTGTCGGTACCTGGACAACAGCAGTCTTGCCGCTTCATAGCCTGCTGACCTACAAATAGTGCCAGTGTACCCAGTTCAGCATTCCCACCCTCCATTCCGCCCGCCTAGGTTGCCCTTTTACATCCCTCTTTCTCGTTTTGACTTTTGACAAAAATGCACCCAACCTAAAAGGTAAAGTCTTCTCCCTCCTCTGTCCATAAAGACAAGTCTTGGGTGGGGGTAGGAAAGAATGGAGATGGAAGGGAGTGCTGGAAGACAGTACCCAGCGAGTGCCGGAGTTCACCCTGAGCAGTTCCCAGCTCAACCAGGCCAGCCTCGCCAATGTCCAGTTCAAAGGCAGAGCCACCATCGTCCACCTTCTGCGTAACGCCCTCACTTCATGTCAATTAATTTATGGCATACATATTAATTTCGTAAAGCTTTAGGTTCAACAATGAAAATACCAAAGATAAATTGTAAAAGGAAATAATACAAAGACAATAGTTGTATGCAAATTTTGATTTACAAAAACATTCAATGGAAGCAAAACTCAACAAGGTAATATCGGCTGTTGCCAATAGATGCGCGGCCTGGAAGCTTAATAAATTGTCATGTTTCATTTAGGGCTATTTTCAAAAATGATTACTAACTCGGTTATTAAATAAATCATGTCATTCCGTATGCCCTTTCAAGTTCTGAAAAATGATTTCTGAGGTGTTTTAATAATAATAATGTAACTACATATTTAAAAATTGAAATTTTCGAAAAATTTTCCAATTCTGAAGCCTCAATTTTCGAGGTTTTTTGACCATAAATCAAGAACAAAACAAAATTACGCCAAGCGCAAAAAAACGTCCCGAGCCACCCCCAGACGGACCTCCATTTGAAGCCAGCCTTCTTTATGCCTCCTGATTTACTTTTTGAGCCCATTGATGCATATGCGGAGGCCGCTGCCAATGTTCTCCCTGCTCCTGTTCCCCCTCTCCCTGCTCCCCCTGCTCCTCAGCCGCCCCTTGAGCCCCCAGCTGAAGCCTCTGCCACGCCCCCGACGGCGATTCATGCAGCCCCTGCGATGGCCCCTGGTTACCCCGATCTTCCTGGAACCAGTGGACAGAAAAGAAGAAGCCCTGCGCATTCCTCCATGGAGAGGAGGCATCCCGGACGCCCACGGATAGACCCCAGTATGGACCCCTCCCTCGTCACCGGCAAGACAACCAAGACAGCCGGCAAGACTACCAAGGCCACCGTCAAGACTACCAAGGCCGCCGTCAAGACAACCAAGGCCGCCAGGAAGAAGACACTGACTCCTCCTCCACTCTCCCTACCAGATACTCCTGAAGCTGTCTTGAAGGCTTCCCCCAAGTCACCTGGAGCCTCACCCAGTTTTGAGATGCCTGCAGCGCAGATAACGCCCCCTCATCGGCGACGCCCCAACAGCGGCCCTCCGCCAGCCCCTTCTGCTATGGCCCTCGTCCCTTCTCCAGCCCGGCCTCCATCACCGATTCCTGACAGGAGGGCCAGCCTTCGGGACAAGAGCCTCATCAAGCGACCATCCCGCCTCCTCGAGAACTGAGGACCAGGCCCTCCTTCCTGACTCCCCCCCCCCCCTTCTGCCTCCGCTGTCTGCCGCCGCTGCCCCGTCACATGCCTCCGTCACCTCTACCACGCCTGCTGCCCCTTCCCCCTTCCAATTCCGCCCTTTTCCCTTCCTTTGCCGCCCCTTGTGATTGCTCCGCTGTGATACCTGGTGATCAGCCTCAGCATTCGCACATGCATCCTTAGGGTTATTCCTTTTGGGGTTATAACTTCCATGCCTTCCATGTAAGTTCTTAGGAGAGGTGTAAGGTGCATGACTTCAGTCTAGAGCGCAGTCATAACAAGACAGCTCCAGCACCTTAGATCTTGCCCTGAGATCAGTCTCTTCTCTTGCTTCCTCCCAAGATAAATCCACTCCCTCTCTGCCCATGTAATGACACACCAGATCTCTACAGTATATATAAACAAAACGTATTAGACTGATATTTTTTTTGAATTAAAACGCACAATGGTATTATCTAAAAACAAAGGCAGAATATTTATACAAAAAGAACTGTCAAAATGCTACACTGGTTAAATCATTAAAGCACGTATAATTTCATTGTAGAAAAGCTACCAAATTTGATTATGATGATGAGTAAATGGAAGCAGCTACTGGCCCAACACAGCCAGGTTATGAGAAAAATTTTTAAATAACATTTTGAAACTGAGTACACCATCGGAACCAGTGGGAAATGCTGCACCTAGAACAGTCGTCAGATCATGCCAAAACGCTTTGTACAATGCAGGAGGTTTAAATTGGTGCTGGTGGTGGCAATTGGGTGGCGCGAAAACCAAAAATAATTTTAGAGAAAGACAAAACAACAAAAAAAACCCAAAAAACCCTAAACAACGACCAACACACAGACACCCACCCCCAACTCACCTCTATTATCACTACGTAGATTTCTCCAATCTTTTAGCGAAGCAAATCTCTCAGCCCACGACCAACACCATCGCACGTCAGCGCGATCGTGCGGGCGGCGTGATCAACCCATTTAAAAGCAAACAGCTCGATTGCGCGGTAGTTTGTTTAGAGAAGTACAAAACTGAATGCACCTTTGGAACGAGCAGAAACTCCTTTTTCTAGATCAGTAAGAGCTGCGCCTCGTCGGCCTATGATGAACCATCACGGGACCCAACTGACTACAGACATCCCCACCCCCTTCCCATTTCATGCTCACCTCCTAGTTTTATTGCACTTAGCAGTTCAGACTTTCTCCAATCTTTGGAGATATAGGGTTGGTGCGGGGGCTGTGCCTGCCCCCCGCCACCTTGGCCCTCCACCACCTTCCCCCTCCCCACCCCTTGCTTTAGCCACAATGTGGTAGGTCGTGCAAATTGGATCCACAATTGTGGTTAGTTCTTCAGTTAGCCACAATGAGGTAGGCCATGCAAATTGGATCCATAATTGTGGTTAGTTCTTAAGTTAGTCACAATGCTGTATGTTGTGCAAATGGGATCCACAATTGCGGTTAGTTCTTAAGTTAGCAACAATGTGGTAGGTCGTGCAAATTGGAGCCACAATTATGGTTAGTTCTTCAGTTAGCACAATTTGGTAGGTTGTGCAAGTTGGATTCACAATTGTAATAAGTTCTTCAGTTAACTACAATGTGGTAGGTTGTGCTGATTGGATCCACAATTTTGGTTAGTTCTTCATTTAGCCATATGCAAATTGGAGCCACAATTATGGTTAGTTCTTCAGTTAGCACAATGTGGTAGGTCGTGCAAATTGGGCCAGCAATTATGGTTAGTTGTTCAGTTAGTCACAATGTGGTATGTCGTGCAAATTCGATCCACAAATATGGTTAGTTCTTCAGTTAGTCACAATGTGGTAGGTCGTGCAAATTGGATCCACAATTGTGGTTATTTCTTCAGTTAGCCACAATGTGGTAGGTAGTGCAAATTGGATTCACAATTGTGGTAAGTTCTTAAGTTAGTCATAATGTTGTATTTTGTGCATATTGAATCCACAATTGTAGTTAGTTCTTAAGTTAGCCACAATATGGTAGGTCGTGCAAATTGAATCCACAACTATGGTTAGTTCTTCAGTTAGCACAATGTGGTAGGTTGTGCAAATTTGATCCACAATTGTGGATAGTTCTTCAGTTAGCCACAATATGGTAGGTCGTTCAAATTGGACCCACAATTATGATTATTTCTTCAGTTAGCACAATGTGGTAGGTTGTGCAACTTGGATCCACAATTGTGGTTAGTTCTTCAGTTAGTAACAATAAGGTAGGTCATGCAAATTGGACCCACAATTATGGTTAGTTCTTCAGTTGGCCACAATGTAGTAGATCGCGCAAATTGGATCCAGAAATGTGGCTAGTTCTTCAGTTAGCCACAATGTAGTAGGTCGTTCAAATTGGATCCACAACTGTGGTTAGTTCTTCAGTTAGCCACAATGTGGTAGGTCGTGCAAATTGGATCCACAATTGTGGTTAGTTCTTCAGTTAGCCACAATGTGGTAGGTCGTGCAAATTGGATCCACAATTGTGGTTAGTTCTTCAGTTAGCCACAATGTGGTAGGTCGTGCAAATTGGATCTACAGTTGTGGTTAATTATTCAGTTAGCCACAATGTGGTAGGTCGTGCAATTTTGATCCACAATTGTGGTTAGTTCCTTCAGTTAGCTACAATTGTTGGTAGTTCCCAATTGCCCCACTTCTTCAGTTAGCCAATATGTGGTAGGTCGTGCAATTTGGATCCACAACAATTGTGGTTAGTTCTTCAGTTAGCCACAATGTGGTAGGTCGTGCAAATTGGATCCACAATTGTGGTTAGTACTTCAGTTAGCCACAATGTGGTAGGTCGTGCAAATTGGATCCCAACGAGACCAGAGCCAAAGACAATTGTGGTTAGTTCTTCAGTTAGCCACAATATGGTAGGTCGTGCAAATTGGATCTACAATTGTGGTTAGTTCTTCAGTTAGCCACAATGTGGTAGGTCGTGCAAATTGGATCCACAATTGTGGTTAGTTCTTCAGTTCGCCACAATGTGGTAGGTCGTGCAAATTGGATCCACAATTGTGGTTAGTTCTTCAGTTAGCCACAATGTGGTAGGTCGTGAAAATTGGATCCACAACGCGGACAATTGTGGTTAGTTCTTCAGTTAGCCACAATGTGGTAGGTCGTGCAAATTGGATCCACAATTGTGGTTAGTTCTTCAGTTAGCCACAATGTGGTAGGTCGTGCAAATTGGATCCACAATTGTGGTTAGTTCTTCAGTTAGCCACAATGTGGTAGGTCGTGCAAATTGGATCCACAATTGTGGTTAGTTCTTCAGTTAGCCACAATGTGGTAGGTCGTGCAAATTGGATCCACAATTGTGGTTAGTTCTTCAGTTAGCCACAATGTGGTAGGTCGTGCAAATTGGATCCACAATTGTGGTTAGTTCTTCAGTTAGCTACAATGTGGTAGGTCGTGCAAATTGGATCCACAATTGTGGTTAGTTCTTCAGTTAGCCACAATGTGGTAGGTCGTGCAAATTGGATCCACAATTGTGGTTAGTTCTTCAGTTAGCCACAATGTGGTAGGTCGTGCAAATTGGATCCACAATTGTGGTTAGTTCTTCAGTTAGCCACAATGTGGTAGGTCATGCAAATTGGATCCACAATTGTGGTTAGTTCTTCAGTTAGCTACAATGTGGTAGGTCGTGCAAATTGGATCTACAATTGTGGTTAGTTCTTCAGTTAGCCACAATGTGGTAGGTTCTACAATTGTGGGTAGTTCTTCAGCTCGCCACAATATGGTATGTCATGCAATTTGGATCCACAACTGTGGTTAGTACTTCAGTTAGCCACAATGTGGTAGGTCGTGCAAATTGGATCCACAATTGTGGTTAGTTCTTCAGTTAGCCACAATGTGGTAGGTCGTGCAAATTGGATCCACAATTGTGGTTAGTTCTTCAGTTAGCCACAATGTGGTAGGTCGTGCAAATTGGATCTACAATTGTGGTAAGTTCTTCAGTAAGCCACAATGTGGTAGGTCATGCAAATTGGATCCACAATTGTGGTTTGTTCTTCAGTTAGCCACAATGTGGTAGGTCGTGCAAATTGGATCTACAATTGTGGTAATTTCTTCAGTTAGCCACACTGTGGTAGGTCGTGCAAATTGGATCTACAATTGTGGTAATTTCTTCAGTTAGCCACACTGTGGTATGTCGTGCAATTTGGATCCACAATTGTGGTTAGTACTTCAGTTAGCTACAATGTGGTAGGTCGTGCAAATAGGATCTACAATTGTGGGTAGTTCTTCCGTTAGCTACAATATGGTATATCGTGCAATTTGGATCTACAACTGTTGTTAGTACTTCAGTAAGCTACAATGTGGTAGGTAGGTCGTGCAAATTGGATCCACAACTGTTGTTAGTACTTCAGTTAGCCACAATGTGGTAGGTCATGCAAATTGGATCTACAATTGTGGTTAGTTCTTCAGTTAGCTACAATGTGGTAGGTCGTGCAAATTGGATCCACAATTGTGGTTAGTTCTTCAGTTAGCCACAATATGGTAGGTCATGCAAATTGGATCCACAATTGTGGGTAGTTCGTTCGCCAAGTTAGCCACAATGTGGTAGGTCGTGCAATTTGGATCCATAACTGTGGTTAGTTCTTCAGTTAGCCACAATGTGGTAGGTTGTGCAAATTGGATCCACAACTGTGGTTAGTTCTTCAGTTAGCCACAATGTGGTAGGTCGTGCAAATTGGATCCACAATTGTGGTTAGTTCTTCAGTTAGCCACAATGTGGTAGGTCGTGCAAATTGGATCCACAATTGTGGTTAGTTCTTCAGTTAGCCACAATGTGGTAGGTCGTGCAAATTGGATCTACAATTGTGGTAAGTTCTTCAGTAAGCCACAATGTGGTAGGTCATGCAAATTGGATCCACAATTGTGGTTTGTTCTTCAGTTAGCCACAATGTGGTAGGTCGTGCAAATTGGATCTACAATTGTGGTAATTTCTTCAGTTAGCCACACTGTGGTAGGTCGTGCAAATTGGATCCACAATTGTGGGTAGTTCTTCAGCTCGCCACAATATGGTATGTCGTGCAATTTGGATCCACAATTGTGGTTAGTACTTCAGTTAGCTACAATGTGGTAGGTCGTGCAAATAGGATCCACAATGGGTTTGGATCCACAACTGTTGTTAGTACTTCAGTAAGCTACAATGTGGTAGGTAGGTCGTGCAAATTGGATCCACAACTGTTGTTAGTACTTCAGTTAGCCACAATGTGGTAGGTCATGCAAATTGGATCTACAATTGTGGTTAGTTCTTCAGTTAGCTACAATGTGGTAGGTCGTGCAAATTGGATCCTAAATTGTGGTAAGTTCTTCAGTATTTTGGTTAGTTCTTCAGTTAGCCACAATGTGGTAGGTCGTGCAAATTGGATTTTATCCTTCTGCTTTTTGAAACCAAGGAAAACATTTGAATAATTCACTGACGGCTAGGGCCTCTAACGCGTGGTATATGTGATTTGTCCGATACTGTCAAGACTGAGTGAATTCAAAATTCACTATGGGAAATTATGTGCCCCTCACCAGAGTAATCTTGTTGCAGTGGTTAGCTAGCACGCCTGCGACATTAGCAGGAACCCTGGGTTCAATCCCCAGAGGTGACCAACGTTTTTGCCAGATTAGCTCATGGTTTCTATCTGAGATGAAGGCTTTATCCTTCTGCTTTTCGAAACCAAGGAAAACATTGTGGAATTCAAATTACAGCAGCAAACATAGGACGCATCACATTGGCAACAGAACTAATTCCACAACGTCTACTTTATGGAGCCTAGACTTTGATATATTTCACTTATAACATATAAAACAAAATAAGCATTGGCCTCAGTGGCATATGGTTATTCTGTTCAATAAACAGCAAACATAATCAAAATCAAAAAAGGTTGATAACAGCCAAATCTGAACTAAGCCAAAATAAATTTGCAAGGAGCTGTAAATGTCAGCGCTAACTCTACTGATCCACTCATATCAAAATATAAAATCATTGAAACATCAGATCCCCGAGTAGAGGCAAACTCGCGAAAATTAACTACTCATTTGAATTATTCAATGAAGCAACTTTAAAAAGTAGTAAAATTACATATACATATAAATTGTATGGCTACCTCCTTGTCCCGCAAAACCAGCTGCTCATCTGGATGCACGCGCTGTTATGGTGGAAAATAATTGTGGAAGGGGAACGACCAGTTAAGGTACTGCGAATGAGCAACAAGGCTGTCGACGAGGTGGAAAAACTGGCTGAAGGAATGTTACTGTGGTGATGCGGCTGGAATGTCTATTGACACATGCACTACGATCGTGAGGGTGAAAACACGGAATAGGGAGTAGCCCTTTAGGGGTCACACGCTCCCAAACTTTTTGCTAACATGGCAACACTTTCACGGGAAAAAAGCCAAAACTTTTCCCGGGAATGTGCCACCTTACCGGGATTCCTTTAAGTCTTGAAGTTCATGTACTGCCACAATATATTTGAGTCCGAGATATTGGAAACTTTCGCCTACTTGATATCCCTGATAGGGGATAAGCCCATACTCCTGGTAGGGGACAAGCCTCGACTAACTAGCTTATGGACTAACTAGCTTGTACTGCCCCTGCAGGGCCGGAGATAAGAAATGCCAGGAGTGTGTCGTGTCATCTGACTGTTACCAAGACATCACGTGCTTGGTATCCGAAATTGCCAAAATCCTAGGATTGTGCCATAACCTGAATCCGGAAAATGTGATCACTTGGCAAATCACCAAGTTGATGACACAAAAAAGTCAGGGAGCATTCTGGCATATGCAGCAGTGCTGAGCCTTGTAGGAGTAGAGTTGGGCGATGTGGTGCAGTCAAGACAGCAGCCAGCAGAGGCGCAATCTTTGGATAACACAGTACATTTCCTTTATTAAATTCTCACTTAACAGTAATTGATTTCTAATGAATATGGAGGGTTGATTAAATTGTCTCACAAAATTAACCTCAGAAAACTAATTTCAATGGAACAAAAAGGCAATGACCATAGTGGGGACGAAGCAAGGAATACAGATGTCAATCTTAACAATGTATATCAAAGTTTTTTGTATAATTTGCAACATGGAATCCTTATGGAAAGTGATCTGAGCAATGATCCGACATACTATCCATCATTAGCCACATCAAGCATCGAAACCTCTACTTCAAGCATCTCGAATAACACATCAGATTAACTTTTTGTTCACCAGTCTATTTGTTGCAGAAATCTTTATCCATATATATTCTTTAAAACCTTACTTTATTAAAACTTAAATATGAATTAATAAAGACCCAAACCTGGTATATCTCACGAGGAGGGAAGGATTGACTCAGCAGAACTGATTGTAGGAGTCTGTAATGTATATGTATAGTTCTACTTGTAAAAATATTAGGCTCAGTAAAAAAGAGTGAGAAGAGGTGGCTATGAAAGGTGCCGGTGAATGAGGTTGTTTCAAAATTGTTCTAGAGAGGGGAGGATTGACTCAGCAGGGTGGTTGGGAAGGTGGCGGTGAAGGGTGGCCATGCAGGTGGCGGTGAAGGGTGGCGGTGAAGGATGCTGTTTAAGAATTGCTCTAGAGACGGAAGGATTTATTCAGCAGGGAAGGGATGAATACCAAGCGTAAGCTGGAAATAGGAGTGAGTAATGTTTATGTATATTATGTATGTCCCTTTGCCTTGTGAATTGGCATGACAAATTATATAACCAAGTGCAGCTGGGTTCTTGAAATTGTGTGGCCTTCATGTTCAAAGGTGACCTCCATAAGCTGAATGGGGACTATCCGATGGTCTTCAAGTAATTTCCTTGAGATTTGGACGCTGCTGCTGACCAACCTGTCAGACAAGCCTCTGTGCAGGTCTGTCAACCCAGCGATGGCGGTATTTTATTTCCCTGTTTGGATTCACATTCTCATCGTTGCGTGGTCGTCCTCTCTGCCCTCTTCCTCTCTGTCGTACAGGTCCACCCCCTGCTGGTCTCAGGTCTTCAGCTGGTACATCTTCAGGGTCTTCAACTGGTACATCTTCTCCTCCAGCAGCTCCACCAGTATCTTCTCCTCCAGCAAAGTCATCATCACCCCCCGCTGCCAGTCTAGGAGCTCGTTGCAGTGGAGGTCGGTAGACCTTGTTGTCTGTGTCATGTGCCTTCACTATTGTGCAGATGTGGTTCCAGTGTGCTGTGATGCTGGGTGGGGTGCCCCAGTCGCAGGTCATCTTGTTGGAGATGAAACCATAGCGGGCCATGAATTTAATAGCCGTTTCAGGGTTGTCCCCTTCAAAAAGAGTGTGTATATCTCTGCAATCAATGTTCGCGGTCAAACAGGTTTGCGGTCAATGTTCAAAAACCTTATTGTGGTGATCGGACTTGTATCAATTGCATTAGGTGGTAGCACATCTCCATCTCAAATTTTTGAAACATCAATATTTTGGGTTTTTGACTCAAGATATAATAAATATTTCAAAAATTCATTTTGCCAGCTTCAATATATTACTTTGATGAACGTACCTGCCAAAAAGCAGCTAATTTCATTGAAAAACTGGATTTATGCATGTTCAAATTTTTGAAACATCAATATTTTGGGTTTTTCACTATAAATCAAGATATAATAAATATTTCGAAAATTCCTTTTGCCAGCTTCAAGATATTACTTTGACAGACGTACCTGCCAAAATTCAGCTAATTTCATTGAAAACAAGTAATTTATGATTTTTTGTACTTTGAAACATCAAAAATTTAGGTTTTGGGCGAAAAACGCAAAATTACGCCAAGCACCCAAAATGGTCCCGAGCCACCACCTAGGCAGACCTTCATGCAAAAAATCAGCCAATTTCGTTTAAAAACCGCGGAGTATGGGACTGGAACAGACATATATATGCGACATATGCGGACAGATGGGCGCAAAAATGAGGTTACTACTTAAGCTGGCCTTGGCCGCCCGCCGCGTCGTGTAGGGCGCCCGAGCAGATTAGGCCGCCGGGCACGGGTGCGACGGCGCCTACACTTCGCCTAGCATGCTTCGCAGGCTAGGCTATGCTCCCGGGGCCTCCGCACCCATGCCCTATGGCCTCCGGAGCTCTGACGGCCCTGCCCTCCGCGGCAGGCGGCCTGTGGCCGCGCAAAAATGGGTGGAAGGCAGAAGGCTGATGCGTAGAAGTTAAGGGGGGCCGGTATATTCATGGGGGGAATATTCATGGGGGGAATATTTGCCGAGCAAAATAAGAAAAAAATTTAGGGGAAATTTCCCTTCAAAACAAGTATATGGCGCAAAGCGCAATAGGTGACCACGGAGCGCATCCCCATTTCACATTTCTTTCTTTCTTCCCTAAAACAGTATTACCTTTCAGGAAAAAAGTTTGTCCAAATCAATTGAGAAATTGCCATTTTTAAGCATATATAATTTTAAACCTTTCTACCCAAAAAACTAATGTTTCGAATGCTCCGGGACTAGTTCCACCCCTACAGATCTTTCTAAAATGTTATTACCTTTCAGCAAAAAAAACAATTTGTCCAAATCCGTTGAGAATTCGTCATTTCTCAACATACCCCATTTTTAAACCATTCTATCCAAAAAATAATGTTTCAAATGCTCCGGGACCTGTTCCACCCCTCCAGATCTTTCTAAAATAATATTACCTTTCAGCAAAAAAAAAGTTTATCCAAATCCGTTTAGAATTCGCCATTTCTCAACAAACCCCATTTTTCAACCTTTCTACCCAAACAGTTATGTTTCAAATGATCCGGGACTTGTTCCACCCCTCCAGATCTTCCTAAAATTTTATTACCTTTCAGGAAAAAAAAGGTTGTCCCAATCCGTTGAGAATTCGTCATTTCTCAGCATACCCCATTTTTCAACATTTCCACCCAAAAAAGTAATGTTTCAAATGCTCAAATTCCAGGTCTACCCCTCCAGATCTTCCTAAAATTGCATTACCTTTCAGCAAAAAAAAAGTTTGTCCAAATCCGTTGAGAATTCGCCATTTCTCAACATACCCCACTTTT
The DNA here is from genome assembly GCA_030248095.1 of Ptycholaimellus sp. GST1_10. Classification (NCBI taxonomy): domain Eukaryota; kingdom Metazoa; phylum Nematoda; class Chromadorea; order Chromadorida; family Chromadoridae; genus Ptycholaimellus; species Ptycholaimellus sp. GST1_10. Next base: position 14,210 of record JASANA010002191.1, read on the forward strand.
CAACATTTCTACCCAAAAAAGTAATGTTTCAAATGCTCCGGGATCAGTTCCACCTCTCCAGATCTTCCTATAATATTATTACCTTTCAGTAAAAAAAAGTTTGACAAAATCCTTTGAGAATTGAGCATTTTAAAGCATACCCCATTTTTCAACTTTCTACCCAAAAAAAGTAATGTTTCAAATGCTCAAATTCCGGTCTACCCCTCCAGATCTTCCTAAAATAGCATTACCTTTCAGGAAAAAAAAGTTTGTCCAGATCCGTTCGAGAATTCGCCCGTGGACAGCATTTCCAGATACCCACACATATCAGGACAAAAGTTTAGTAACCTCTATAGACCGGGGAGGGGCCCTCGGGCCGCTCCGCGGGTCAAAGGTGGGGGGAATATTTGGTGAGCAACCGAAGCCAAAAATTAAGGGAATCTTTACCCTTCGAATCCCATGGGGGACGGGTATATTCAAGGAGGGATATTATGGGGGGGGGGGGGGGATATTCATGGGGTGTAACTTTCTACCCATCAGCCATTTGTCTCTGGGTAGAAATATCTCACGCCACTATATCAAGCACGAAAAAACCAATGGCGAATTGAAAATCTTTCAACCGTCTCTCCAGTCTAAAAAGGTTCGGTCTTCACTTTGTGTGCAGACAAAATATCAAATAATTTACTGGGCAATGGTTAGAACAGATTCATTCTCTAAATGGAATAATAACGTGATTTCCCCTGTCTTCCTTCTGACCCTCAAACATCCACCAGATCAGCAGGAGAAAGCCTAGTTGCAGTTGACATTGTCACTTCACCCGTCTCATCTCCTACGGTCCCCACCTGGCTGATAGCTCCGAGTGTCTACCTATTCACTTCGGAAGAGCTGATCAGCAAAGCCGACTGGCTGGAGCTCTGCTCCAAGGTCTACGAGAAAGGTCGGCAAAACTTTCGTGCGAAGTTAATGAAAATTCGACGGATTGAATAATTGCTAGCGTTCAGGGAAATAAAAATTATTTAAGTGAAAAAGTAAAAGTTAAATTCAAAAAAATCAATTAAAACTAGAAAAACACAATTTATTGCATTTTCCACGGAAATTTTATGTTTTGTCTCTTTGAACACGAGTCCAGTCATCCAACCCACGCAGATATTTTCCCAGACTTTCCCCAGCCTGTTGTGACTAAACGATTAGTCAAAATACAAGAACTCCAAACTATATAAGGGAAGGTCAGAATTCATTCCCTTCGACGGGTTGGAAAAGCTTCCAATCAACCCACCATCGCCGCCCTGGACAGCCTGACTACCATGGAAGCTCCTGCTCCATGGGGGACGAGTGCCTCATTTGGAGTCCGTAAGTAGGAGTGATGTTTCACATCCCAGATGATTGCAGTGCGAGCGAATCGCAGCAATCAATCACCACAGCACTAGCTGAGGCCTCGCGGCCATCTTCAACCACTTCTGCGACTCCAATGTTACCAGCCATAGCCTGCGAGGGCCTCAATTCTCCAGCCAACCAAGCCTCTGAATCAAGCCTCCAAGCCTCAGTCAAGGTCTTTTCTATCCACTCATTTTTCTCATCTAGCGCCCATTTGATGCCTCTGTGGTGGAGACCAAACCTCCTCTCCCATCGGAGGAGAAGCAACCTCAACGAGGACGAAGAAGCAGACGTCCTGGCAGATGGTCGGCCAAGTCCGCCCTTTCATGGCCTGCACAAATCACTGCCTCTGTGGCCACTGCATCACCGCGCATGTCAGTTCCAAGTCATACATTGCACAAGTTAAGCCAATCATATAATCCCAATTATCTCAAACCAATGTGGAACAAATAATTGATGATTTATTATTGGACATAGTTGAGGAAGATGGTGATTCTGAAGAAGCTGATACATCAGGAGAATGGATACCAACTGTAAAGGCACAATCCAAGGTTTACCACCAGCACCAAATTCAATTTTCTCTGGATAGGTTGATAGGGCATGAGTGTGCGAGGGTGCAATGTTAAGGATGTTTCCTAAAATCGCTTTTGGTTCAGAGATATGAGTCCATGAAAACTTAAATTTTAACAATTAAAAAAGGCTTCAGCTTGCATCAAATGAAATGCTTGTCTATCGTAAGTTATACTACATAACTGAAACATGAGCCTGGAGAGTAGATAGGCGATATAGGGTTTAGAATGGATCTGGGTCATCGTCGAGTTCTAGGGCAGGCTGCAAGCCAGTGTAGGTGGCGGAAAGGTCGGGGAAAGAAGTGCGAACAGTGGCGAGGATGCAGAAAGGCAGCTCCACCCGCTCTCCGCCCTTCAGCTTGCCAGAGAGCCAGAAGGTGGTTGATCGATAGGCGGCATAGCGGAGCTGAGCATTGTCAGGGCTGGCTGTGGTCTTCTTCCCTTTCAGCTCTTCTTCCTGGTTCAGGAAGATGCGAAGGACAGCAGCGTTGAGAATGCTGGAGGTGAAAAAGGTGTGGTGACTGAGACAGGGCAGCTTGTGAAGGGCTTTGACCATGGTGCCGGAGTAGTTGGTCTTGCCGTTGGGGGAGTCTTGGCAGCAGAGCAGTTGGCGGGGCAGCAGCGGCGTGGACTGGCCCTGCATTCCTCCCGCACACTTCCCGCACTTGTACGGAAGACTGGCTGGCGTTCGCCCTGTCAGCTTGAAGCCGAGGAGATTGCTGTGTTCCTTCTTTTCATCACGCTCCTGGCAGTGGTCGGCAAATGTCATCCCTTTTTCTGCAGAAACTTGTTGAAATCTGCTTTCATTGGCTCATGAGATTAGGGATTTCTTGCTGTTCGGCGCAGATCTGCTCTCTCAGTTTCGTCTTCCTGCAACCAGCACCAAAAATGGCGTAAAAATAAAGATTGATTTACAAATAGCAACAAGTTCTATTTTTATGGAAACAGTTTCAGAATAAGTGCATACCTCCAATGCATCGCTTTCCAGCAGCACCTCCTCTGTGTCTCCCATTACACCACTTTCTGCACAAATGATATTCCATGTTATTAGCTTATGTTTATGAAAGTATTTCATGATGACGGTTATATTTTCAAATAAGAAAAGATAAGCAAAATGTTTATTGGATAAAAAAGAATGACATAAGATGCGGAATCATTTGTTGGACGACTTTTTGCGTTTGGCCTGTGTATAAGTATGTGCCTGTTTGGATAAATCTTGAAGGTCTGCAAGGGTTTTTTGACCTTCCTGGCGACTGTCAGCTTTCTTCTTTTGGGCGAGTGCAGCCTGCTTGATTTCGTGGATCCATCCTGTCCGCTTTGGCTCCTTATGCCGAACTTCCTTTATGTCCCCTGTCAAACAACTAAATTTATTTTTAAGCAATATGTGTTACTGTCAAACCTATAGAGGAGAGAAAAAATGAAAAAGAACCAGTGGCTTTAGAGAAGCGTGGGTAGGTGACTGGAGTAGCCTAGCCCAGTACCGATCGGTGTTGTTGTAGTCGAGGGCGGCGATGCGTCATCTGGCTATCATGCTGGCCTTGGCGAAGTAGACAGACTTGGGAGCGTAGTGGATTTTGAGGGTGTGGAAGTTTTCCACAGCCGCTGGGGAGAGGCCGCGCCGACAGCGGCTCATCATACGGGCTAGAGGGTCGCCCTGGATGATAGCAGCAAGTTTCTGATAGGCCGGTTCATCCACTCTGAGCCAAAGCTTCTCCTTCTGCTGCTGTTGCGAGAGGGGGTCATGAGCACAGGCGTGGACGTGCTGGAAGGAAGGATTCTCTGGCCAGGAGTGTATCCCTCTGATGTGGTAGAGCAGGCCACGAATCTGCTCCATCAGACAGTCCGCGCTCCCGCCGCAGTTCTGGCACGACTTACCACATTGAGCAA